>CM028353.1:30850801-31008305 GCA_016618105.1 Dendrobium huoshanense | reverse complement strand
AGCTTTGATTGGTACACATTTATTTTCTTAGTAACTTACAAATATAGAAATATGCAAGGTTTTGAAAATTGGAGCAGACAACCACCCGAAAAAAAGAGAGGTTTTGGGCTTGGAGGTCGAACTAAATGACGCAATAAATAATAATATTATTATAAATTATAAAATAAATTAGAAATTTTCCTCTAATACATTCACTATACATTTCATTTTTATATCAAACTAATCAAATAATATAAATATAGCATCAATAAATTTTATAAAATATAATTAAATAACACAGTATAAATATGGAATCAAGTAAGTCTATAAAACATAAACAAATATTTCATAAATTAGTAAATAACTCATCAAACGACACACCTTTTAAAAAGCATCCAACATGCATACTAATCAAAATTGTCTTCATAGTATAAAACACATAATAGATAAGCGTAAAATCATACCGTTAGTGCAAGAAGTTGAACCATCTGATATTGCGCACAAGATGTTTCTTTCTGCCTTTCACAACATCTCTCGTTTGCCTGCTAATAGTGCAAAATATATAATCTAAGATTTTAAGGAAATATGAGAAGGGGATGTGATGCTAAGTAGAAAAATGCTACGTTTACCACTCGTCAACTCCAGTTCGCGAATGATCCAAGCAGAAACGAAGGAGGAGCTGTAGCGACGAAGGAAAAGGAGCGGGAGTTAGTGGGAGAAATAGCTATATATAATTAGGTTTTACTTGAGTTATTTCTCAAATATCTGCATGATCAAAATCACATGGTTGAGATTTCGCATCCAAGCTTAACTGAGCGGTTCTATTCCGGTCTCCGGTTCGTCAGTTTCACGGTCCGACTGGCGGTGGGACCGGGTCAATTCTAGTTCTTTGTTTAGCCATTTTTAGAGTGAATTCACAGCAGTTCAACTGTTTGAATGATTGGTCCAATCCAATTTTTAAAATGTTGGAAATATGTTTGCAAGAAAAAAAATAGATAAATTTTTTGTAGATTCTGCATGTAATATTTGTAGCAAAAGAAAACTTTTTTATAAGAACAAGCCATTAATTCTTCCAATTATTTTGAATGCAACAAATCATTTGGTCCAATTGCTCTCTTTTATTTATTATTTTTTTAATCTTTGCTCCTACTTAATACCATTTCGGTCCGCCTCCTTTTACTAGTTTTCTTTATTTTGTTCTATTTTTAATCATTTATTTATAATTTTACTTATATTTTTATTTTTTTGTAAATTTTAATGACTCTAAATTCATACGTATAGATATAGGAGACTTTATTTATATTATTTAATAAATTTAAGAAATGATTAAGAATTAATAGTTTTTAAATTTTATAGTTAAGGAAAATCATATATAAATTCTATTTTTTTTTTTAAATTATAAATTTATATAAATAAATTCTATTTATATATATATATATATATAATATATATATATATATATATATATATATATATATATATTATATATATATATATATATATATATATATATATATATATATATATAGAGAGAATGATGGAGCCGCCACCGGTACCGTTTGCAGCGGCAGCGCGCATAGATGCTCACTACGTCGCCGGTGACGGAAATCGACCTACCCTCGGCGGCTTCTTTAGGAATCGATTAGGCGGCGTCGAAAAAGGTCAAGGCAGTGGGTTTGCCGTTGGAGGTGGGAACGCGTGTGATGTGTGTCACAGCAAGCATTAGCTAGCGGAATAACAAACCACATGGGTTGTTATTACCCACATGCTAAGAATATTTCTCTAACAAACCGTGTACTATGTTTGTTATCAAAACCTACGGTATTGTTAATAATGAGAATATCTGCTTGAGCTTCCCTAGTCGTCTGACTATCTTCTCTGTTTATTCTCTTTCGTTTAGTTATCATGGTATCAGAGAGAGGTTCTTCTTAAAGATTTTCTTCTTCTGTGACGATTTTCTTCTTCGGTGAGCGATGCAGCCATCCAATGATTTTCCCACCATACAGTCGGCAACAATGGCGGACATCGATCTTCATCTGGATAATAGAGTAATCCCATCTCAACTAAAGTTCTTGATGTCTAATGTCAAGAATACCATTGTTACTCCCCTTACAACAGAAAATTGTCCCATCTGGAGATCCCAAATTCTTAAACTCTACAGAGCAAATGGCTTTGAAAGTTTTTTAGATGGCTCTTGCACATGTCCGCCAAAGAATACAACAATACTTTGGATTATGATTGATCAGAATTTTGCAGAAGCTTTCTATTCAATCATCTCTCCGGCATTGTTACCATATGTGTTTTCTCTAGATCATTGTGCGGACATATAGGCGACTGATCCTCAATCCTCTGCTTTCTTTACTCCGAACGCTTCTCCATCTTCACCCTATTTGTACTTAGACAGTGGTGCATCGTCCCATCTCACCTCTAACTCTACATTTCATCAAGCCTACGGTTTGTTAGAGAAATATTCTAAGCATGTGAGGTAATAATAACAACCCATGTGATTTATTATTCTGCTAGCTAATGCTTGCTGTGACAAAGCGCGGATGGAGGGACCAAAATCTCCACCCAGTCAATTAAGGTCATCGAGCGCCGAAAGCTTTCTTCCGGCGGTACCAATGACTATGAGTATTACGTCCACTACACAGAATTTAATAGAAGGCCATCAGAAAAGGAAGATCGACGAGAAACATGTTGAGGGGCACGAGGAACTTGATGCTGCAAATTTGAGGGAACATGAAGAATTTACTAAAGTGAAAAACATTGCAAAGATTGAACCTGGAATATTTGAGATTGATACATGGTATTTCTCCCCTTTTCCGACAGAATACAATGACTGTTTCATGCTGTACTTTTGTGAATTTTGCCTCAATTTTATGAAGCGCAAGGAACAACTTCAGAGACATGAGAAAATGTGACCTGAAGCATTCTCCAGGAGATGAGATCTACCGTAGTGGCACATTATCAATGTTTGAGTTTGATGGCAGGAAGAACAAGATTTACGCACAAAATCTGTGCTACATGGCTAAACTATTTCTAGATCACAATGTTAACAGCTATTCAAGAATGTACAGTTCTTGACAGCTGTCCTGGTTAATTTTGTAAAAACAAATAGAGGACTTGAGAGAATTGATTGAGGGAGAAGATGTAGCAGATCCTTCCATAGATGAGAAACGTTGAAGACAACAGAGAAAAGGAAAAAAAAATGAGGAACGAAAGCGGAGAAAAACCGGCTAGAAAAAAAATCGGACCTTAAGGAAGAAAGTGCTCTGATACCATGTTATCCTTACACAGCAGTAACGCAAGCAGGAAGAAACGCAGACCGAGAAAGCATTAGAAAGGAAATATTCATTTCACAAAGATGTCCTGTACACAGATTACATGAGTATATATAGAGAGCTAAGAAGACATTTTTACAAAATTAACCAGGACAGCTGTCAAGAACCGTACATTCTTGAATAGCTGTTAACACGGAAGACACTTTATTATGACGTCGACTTGTTTTTATTCTATATTCTTTGTGAATGTGATGATCAGGGATGCCACATAGTTGGATATTTTTTTTTTGGGGAAATTTTGGGGCCAAAGCCCATATATTGAAAGCAAATAGAGATTACAGGTGTAAAGGGAAATATAAGCAAGTAAACCTTGCATAAGCAAATAAAACAAAAACTTATGCAAAGTCAGAAAAAACCTCAACAATACCACCCAATTACATTTAGAAATAACTAAAAGAAGACAAAAAAGAAGCTGCGGGTCAAAAAGAAATCCAGATCGCCAAAAATCATGAGCCAGAATCAGATGGAAGCCTCCATCTTACGAGCAACCGAACAGCAGAAAACCATCCAACCTTCCATCAAAGCGCCTGAGAAAAGAGAGCAGCAAAAAACAGAGCAAACTGCAGCCAAAATGAACACAGGAGAATCTGAATCCATGCTCTAGTAATAAGTTAACCAGGACTCAGAAAAAAAGCAACATAAAAACGAGCAGATCCCCCGGTTGCCCGCAGGCCATCCAAGGGGGAGAGAGATAGCGACACAAGGAGGAGCATCATCATCGTTCTAGTTAACATCACCCTTCCAGTAATAATGCAGCAAGAACCAGTGTAGCCCGCTATCCATTTCCAAAATTTTCAAGCAAAACATCAGAATTTCTCCACCTTGAGACTTTCTAAATAACCACTTTTTTTACATAATAATGAAGAGAAGAGGGGCAACGAAATTCATTTCCAAATCTTCTAAAATTTCTTTCTCTCCAAGAATGATAGATGATATATCAAATTGTTAACAAATTGAAGTCCAGTAAGAGAGGGGAGAGAAGATGCTCAGTTTCCAGCCATTGGAATAATTGCATAATAGTGGGTCTAAAAAGGAAATTCTTTGTTCCAGGAATGATGGAATTCAGAACAGAAAAAGTGCATTGACACTCAAAGAATAGGTGATTAACACTTTCAGGAGCCGACAAGCAGAGAGAACAAGTCTCTTGCACTTGAATGTTTCTTAATCTTAATGCATCCTGAGTTTTCAAACCTCCCACAAGAGCAAGCCAAACATAAACCGAGTTTTTCAGAATGTTCTTTTTGTGCCAAACAAATTTATACCAACTACTATCAGATAGATTGTTGTAGTATACCTCAAGAAAATCTCTGAATTTAGCCTTTTTACAATCTTTCCAGAACAAACAGGCATAAGAAGTGCTGTGAATCTCAAAACTGCAGACATCAGTTTTTAAAGCCATGGGAATGTCATCAGGCAAAGACCAACATGAATCAGAAGTATAGTTCCTCAATTGCGGTAGAGAGAGGCAATCCAGGGTGACACCACCAACAAATTCCGCAAGTCAGGTTATTACACCAATGGTCCCAAAGCAAGGAAATGGGAGCATTAGGTGTAATAACAAATCTAAAATGAGGTTTCACAGCAGCAGCAGTTTTACAAACAGCAATCCAAAATTTGCTAGCTTTAGGAGTATAAAGACGCCAAGGAGAGACATAATGCTCAGTATCCAAGAAGACAGGTGAAGGGCAGTTATACATGCGGTAAATCACCGAGCAGTTAAAAGCAAAAATAAGAGAGCTCAAAGATGGAACGCCCAGGCCCCCTTTTTGTTTAGGCATACAAACCGTGTCCCAAGATACCATATGCAGTTTTTTCATGCTAGCAATATCTCCAAAAAACAGAAATTTTGAACAAGTTTTTCTAAAAAATTTAAAAACAGTCTTAGGTAAAATAGAGCCTCTGATCCAATAGGCTATAGTATTTTGGATAGTAAACTTTAAGTACTGCAGTTTCCCAGTAAAAGATAAAAGGTCAGCCTTCCAACCAGTAAATTTTTTAAGCAAGTTATCCATCAAAGGCAAAAAATCAGCCACCTTTAATCTGTTGAAAGAAATAGGAATTCCAAGATATGAGATCTTAGAGGTGAAATTAAAGATAGAGAGGGCTTGGCACAGCAAATCCTGGTTCCTTTGGTTCTTTGAGAACATAATCGAGCTTTTATCAAAGTTAATATATAAACCTGAAGCATTAGCAAAATCATTAAGGATTGTAGAAAGAATCCTACAATTATCAACAGTTGCTTCTCCAAAAATAAGAACATTGTCCGCATACAAGAGATGAGATAAATGGAAATCACCGTCTTTAAAACCTCTTTCCTCCATAAGATTAGAAAAAGCATCCATCACTAAACAGAAGAGATAGGGACTTAGTGGACAACCTTGCCTAAGCCCAGCAGAAGAGGGGAAGAAGCCTTCCAAAGCACCATCAATGACCACAGAGAAATTAACATTAGAAATACAAGCTTTTATCCATTTAATAAAAGGTTTAGGGAAACCTTTTTGATTCATTCGAGCAAGCAAGAAATCCCTAGAAATCGAATCAAAAGCTTTTTTGATATCAATCTTTGCACAAAACATGTTACCAACCCCTCTCTTGTTTACCAAAGATAGAATATCATTGGCAAGAAGAATGCTATCAGTAGATATTTATTTGTAACAAAACCAACTTGAGTATCTTTAACAATGATAGGCATAATCGGATTCATCCTATTTGCAATAATCTTAGCAATAATTTTGTAGATGGTGTTGCATAAAGATATAGGCTTGTAATCCGGAATAATGGCAAGAGCAGTAGCTTTGATCCCACTAGGGAGATAACCTTTGAGAAAGAAAAATCTGATAGCATTACTAACAAGAGGACCAATGATATGCCAACCACTTTTGTAGAAGTGATAATTAAAACCATCCGGGCCGGGAGAGGATTTAGAAGATCCTTTGAAAACAGCAGCCTTAATCTCTTCATCTAAAATAGGGCCAGTGAGCAAATTAACATAGAAGTTTGGAATAGAGGTCCCAATAGGAAAAAGATCCACATTAACACAAGAGGGAGGGACAGGATTAAACAGCACATGGAAATGTGTGATAATGGATTGGAGCACCTCTCCCCTCTCAGAATTAGGATTGCAAGAGAATAAATTGACAACAGATTTAGTGTTGTTCCTCCAACTCCTGATTTTGGCATAAAGAAATTTAAGATCATCCTCGCCATAATGAAGCCAATTTAATTTAGCCCTTTGAATAATCCAACTAGCCTTCATAGCCGAAACATCAAAAATTTGAGAATTAATGTGCTTGAGAGAAGCCACCAAAGAAACATCAGATTGATTAACCTGAAGCAGATCTAAAAGATTCTGTTGTTTAGCCTGAAGGACATCAAGCCGAGCATTTAAAGAATTAGCATTAGCCCAATCATGATTTTTGATGGAACCTTTAACTTGCCTAAGAACATTACATAAATAAGATAAAGGGTTTCCTACTAAAGGCAAAGAAAAACCCAATATCTATCATGTTTAGTCCAGAAGTTCTTAAACATAAAACGGTGATGAGAGGTAGATGAGACCCCCGGGTGCAGAATAATCGGGGAGTGATCCGAACAGGACGGACTCTGGAAAGAGCAAAAAGAGCTAGGGAACTTCTTCATCCATTCCTCATTAACAATAGCACGATCAGGTTTAATAAAAATAGGATTAATAGCTTGCTGGTTAAACCAAGTAAAGAAGTTACCAACGGAATGTAGATCCACCAGACTATTAGTAAAGATCATATTGTTAAGATCAAGCAGGTTGGAATGATGAAGAGCCGAACCTCCTGATTTCTCATTAGCATACCGACAACAATTAAAGTCCCCCAAAACCGCCCAAGGAGTATCGAAGGAGAGAGCAACCATATTAATAGAAGACCAAAGATCCTTCCTATCCGTGGCATTATTGGCAGCGTATACAAAAGTAATATGAAATGAGGATTGAGAACCAGCAGTGATAATCCCATTGATCATCTGAGAGGTGACAAGTGTGGGAGAGAAGTTGATCTTTTCATAATTCCATTTAATCCAAATCCTCTCAGAGGATGAGAGATTAAAATTATTATGACTAGCTTCATTAGGGAAAAGATAATGAGAAGCATCAAAAAAAGGATCCAGTAAAGAAGATCCATGAACACGTGTTTCAAGAAGACAGAGCAAGTCAAGCTTAAAAGAAGAAATAAGCCGCTTACAGCTTAGAACTTTTTCAGGCTTATTAAAACCTCTAACATTCCATACTCCAATGTTAGGAAGAAACATTAGAAAGATGATTGAGTTTGGGATTTTTTACTCTGCTTTCCCTTAGCAGATTTTTTGGATGTTTCAACAATTTGTTGCTTCTTGTTTTTCCCCGGCTGCTTTAGAGAATTACCAACTTTGTCTTGACTAGTGTCCAAAATGTCCTGATGATCCTGACGATCCACATCAGATTGAGAGTTTAAAACTTCAAATTTGTTTGGAGAGGTGATGGCTGTAGTTAAAGCATGGGCTTGTCCAACATGGAAGATGAAGAATCGAAGATTTCTTCAATTGGGATATTAAGATTAGGAATGCTAGCAACAATAGCAACAGTCTCGGGTTCCACATTACAAGAACCAGGCTGCATGGGAAGCATATTTATCAGATTTTCATCAGCCAAGTGATTAGGCTGCGTAACAACCTTGTTAGGCGAAGGGGAGGGGAGTGAGTTTGATAATGTAGAGGCTGCCCGATACTATTGATGTGGATATTAGTGGATGGAAGAGAAGAGGGCCTAGCAACTGAGGGGACAGACGCAACTTTAGGTCTAGAATCCGACCGAGGGGGTCTGTTGGAGGAGGGAGGTCTAGAAGGGAAACAGTTGGTTGGTTTCTTACTTTGACTTCTACCACGATTGTTGGGAAAAGAGTTCCCATGTATATTCTCAGCAGGTTTAGGATTCAGGGGGCAAGAAGAGGAATAGTGAACTAGAGACTTACAGTGTTCACAGGGAACTGGCCTCCATTCATATTGCACCTTCAACTCAACCACATCTCCATCAAAAGAAACCTTAATTTCATCAGGATATGTTGTATTGCAGTCAACAAGAACACAAATCCAGGCGAAAGTTAGCCAAGGCTTTTGCTCCGTAAGATGATCTGCAGCCAGGGGAACGCCTATTTTGCTAGCTATTCGTGAAATACCCTTTGAGTTCCAACAAGCCAACGGAAGATCATGAATTTTTACCCATAGAAGAACCGAGGAGAAATTTTCTCTTTTTGGCTTGAACTTTGGGTGCCATTTCTGAATGACAAAAGGCTTACCGAGCAAGAACCACACACCTTTTGACCATGCCATATCAAAATCTTCTACACAGGAAAATCGCAGAAGAAAAAATCCATCGCTGAGTGAGAGAAGTTGAAGGGAACCTTTGAGAGACCAAGTTTTGTTGATAGCTCCCAGCAAAGCTTCATAATAAGGTCTGCGGCCAATGGAGTAGCCAACAAGACAAAGATTCCAATCGTCACCACCCTTAGCTAGCTTCTCACTCAAAAAGGGGATGATGTCCGGTTCAGAAGGATGATGCAAAAAATTGAAGACTTTTGGAGCAGAGGATGGCTCAGGAGCAAAAATTTGACTCCAGTTGCGCAAAGAAACCGGCGCAGCAACAGCAGTGGTAGAGAGTGGAGGAAAATCAGAGGAGAGGAGTGGAGACTCCATGCAGAGAAGCCTCTGGCCTAGCCGGAGGGGCGGCGGAGGAAGAGAAGCTCAGCAGGAGAAAAGAGAGAAACGAAACCCTAGCAGAGCCAGCTGAAAACTGTTCCTTCATAGTTGGATATTTCTCTAAGGAAAAACACTCGGACGAGTCGTACAATTTGGCTTGCATTCTCACCCTTCCTCCATACCAGAGAAAAGGCTACGGGAAATTTCTAATTGCCTTCTCTTATGAACTTTCAAAGGAGGGTAAAGTGGGTACACCAGAGCGTCGTCTATAGATCTTGGATTGTTAAGCTACAGAGGATATTGGACTACTGTTCTTTTAGACATCCTCAAGAAGCACAAAGGGAATATCTCAATTAAAGAGCTAAGTGATATGATTGCTATTAATGTTGATGACATATTGAGCACTCTTCAGAGTCTGGAGTTGATACAATACATGAAGGGTCAACATGTGATTTGCGGCAATCCGGAGATCCTTGATCGCCATCTGAAGGCTGCTGGCCGTGGGTGTTTAGAAGTTGATGTGAGCAAATTGATTTGGATTCCTTATAAAGAACAAAGTTAGCTGAGCCTTTTTGGTAGATCTCAGCGACTGCAATTGTTCACCCCTGTGTGGTTTGACTTGTTAGTGATGTAAAAGAAATGTAGCTTGTGCACTGTAAATTTTCTTTTTGGCTGTTAGGATGAAAGTCTTGGCACCAGCTAGCTTTCTTGGGGATAAATTTGACTTTTACTTGTATGAAGTTCAAGTTCTTAGTGGAGCTATTACTTGTGTAAACTTGATTGAGTAATTAGTTGTATGGAGATAGATCTTATTTGTCAATATATATATATATATATAAGAAGTTAAACATGTGTGTCTTTTGGAATGGACTAATATATATATATATATATATATATATATATATATATATATATATATATATATATATATATATATATATATATATATATATATATATATATATATATATATATATATATATAAGAAGTTAAACATGTGTGTCTTTTGGAATGGACTATTAAAGATTGTAAGCTTAATAAAAGCTTAATAACCAATATATGGAGTCATTTATACCGTATACATGTATAATTCAGCTTTTTATCAGTAGAATGTTATTTCTTCTCTGAAGTTTAATAAATTTTAGCCTAGAAAGAAACTAAAAGATCCTCATTGACATTTGAACTGCAAAGCATCCAGAAGATGTCCACTCTGAGGCAAACTACAACAAAATAAATGAAGAGAATAAACTAATGAAAATGGCAGAAATTTCTAAATTGATAAAATTTCTTTGCAAAACATCTTTTTCGGCCCCTCAATTTTGGCCTTTTTTACCTAAGAAATATATTAAACAGAAAAAAGATCAATAATAAAAATTTTCAATGTATAATAATAATAATAATTTTAATTTTAATTTATAATACTATCTGCAGCTTTATCATTAAGGGAATATTTACATTAAGTATTTTAAAATAAAATGTATTAATATGAGTTTAAAAATGATTAAATTAGAAATGAAATAACTTTTTAAATGAAAATTTGTATTTTCTAAATTAATAATTTATTCTATTTAATTTAATAAAATATGTTATGTAAACATATTAATTATTTATTTATTATTTAAAATATTTATAATAAAAACTATTAAATATTTAATTAATAGTCCAACTGCCGGGCCGACTGGTTCAAATTTGATTTTCTTTGATCCCAAATCTGGGAATTATTCGAACTGGCCAACCAGTTGAACAAGTGGTCTAATCCTATTTTAAAAACCTTGAAAAAAAGGGAAAAATATGAGAAGAAATTTTTTTATTTCCTAACCAAGCGCTAGCCACTGGTTTTTTTTTTAACTTTTAATTTTATTTTAGTTTTCTTTAATTTAATTATAGTATTATATATAAATATATTATATAATTAAAATTTATATTTGATAATAGTGACTCAAGAAGCTCTCCACGTGGGACTAACTTTATTATAGAAATTGCAGAAAAAGTTGGAACCGGTTCCACTTCTTCTGGAGGTGACAATAATTTCTCCTGTTTTATTACCGTTTGGAGCCACTCCAAATTATAAAACAGGCTTCGTATAGTTTTTAATAATATATTTAAATTTATTAAATTTCTTTGAATTTTTTTTTAATATTTTTATTAAATATGATGATTAATAGCATCATAATATAGGCAAGTTATCTCAAATATCTCATATAATATATTTAATAAAAAGTTTGTACTTCACATTTTATAAAGGGTTCAAGACAATTACCTGAAACTCCTCTTATAATGCGGGATGAAAAAAGTTGAATGAATAGTTTATAATGTGAATTTACGCTTAGTTTGACTGCAAATTTGGGCTTATTTGGCAGTAAATTTGGGCAATGTGTATTATAAATTTGTTATAATATATATTATAATGATTAATTATATAAAATTTTAATATTATAAATTTATATATTATATTAATTATTATTCTTGTAAATATATTTAATTATAAATATATAAATATATTATTCTAAAAGGATATTTATGTCTATACATTTTTATTATATATTTTTAAAATTTTATAAATATTATTTAATGCTCATATATTTATATTTTATTAATGATTATAAGTTTATATATTATGTTAAATATTATTCTTATAAATTTATAAATATATTATTCTTAAATGATATTTATATTTATAAATTTTTGTTATATATTTTAAAAGTTTTATAGATATTATTAAATGCATGTATGTTTATATTATATAATGTTGATTTATATTTTTAATAATATTATTATTTATTACATCGTCTGGTACCTCTTTTTCTTCTCATTAGTTGTATGATCCGATTTTCACAATCATGAATTTTTCTTCTTCTTTATATATATATTTTAATGGAACCGGTTTCAACTTGTTTTCTGCAATTTCTATAATAATTTAAAGTCCCATGTAGAGAGCTTCTTCATTACAGTCACAATAGGACTTTATATATATATATATATATATATATATATATATAACACTAAAATATATATTTTTTATTTTTTTAATTAGATTATTTCAGGAAAAAAATTCATTTTAAGATAGCACATATATTTACACATCTTATAAAACTGAAGTCCATTTTGCCTTACGTCTTCCAGAATAGCTTCTGCCTTACAGCTAATGCTAATAGTAAATTCCTCAAAAAATATATAAATGATATTGCCAAGAAAGACAAGCACCAACTATAAAAAATTGGCATTAATAATAAGCATTGGGGCCGTTTGCTTTATTAAAAAAGGAATGGAAATATTTTAGATTTGTAAAGTAAATGCAAATGAATATATTTTTTTCTGGTTGATTTGAAGCAAATAAATGTAATGTAAAGTTTGGTAGTCATGTGGGTGGTGGGTGGTGGGTGGTGAGTGGAGGTGGGCGACGGGTGGTGGCCTACGGCCGCCAGTAGTGGCATGTGGCAATGACCGATAGTGGGTGGTGGCGGTGATAGTCGGCGGTGGGTGGAAATTGTACTTGAGCTCTTTATAACCTCTTATTATGAAACTCCTAAATTCTAAAAGATAGAATAATATATTATTAAATCATTAATGACTTAAATTGAAACGTCCCTAATTAATAAATTTAAACTAAATTCAATCAACCTTATAACTTGAACACTACATTCTTAATTAGGTTGACACCTTATGGCTTAGCACACACTAAGTTTTATGATTGGCACATTTCCTAGGCATCAAAAGCTAGGATATAGTTAGAATTTTTATTTTTACATATATAGGGTGATATGATGTGCTATTTTGACTTATTTCTTTGTTTATAATGTGATGTTTGGCTTTTGCCCTAAGTGATTAAAATAGAGATCAGTTTATTGATGTATAATTTTAGGTTGAATTATAGTTATGATAGAGACCAATTACTTTTTTTCCTATGATATACTTTAGAACCCAATTGCACTTTTGACATTTCATTTAGTATTTTATCCTGTGATGATTGATATATTTACTTTGATTGTGCACTAGGACTGTATGATTTTTTTAGGTTTCTTCACATATTTATCTTATGGGTGACTTGAACTTGCGTCCTCATTAGGCCATTAGGATATTAAATTTCTAATATAAATAACTAATCGATCTAAAAAATGAACATATAAAAAAACAAATAATTTATTTTAAAAAAAATTTATAAAATTCTATAAAGCCACTTTTTAAAATGACAACCAACCCCAACCCAATTCAGCAAAAACCCCAAACTGATACTCTCATGCATAGCTCAATGATTCAGCATATTAGATTTATTTTCTACAATTTACTTAAGCTAGATAACAAAATAACTTGCATAAGCATTTCATGTCCACTCATGGTTAGGCGATCTTCACTTTAGTGGCAATATTATAAGTCCACTTTCCTATGTATATCTCTCATCCTATCTTGCATTTGCATATAGACTGGACATCAATATTTTATATGACTAACTTTGTCAAGATGGTCATCATTTTAGGACATTATTATTAGTCCATGTTGTGGGCATCTCTAACCCTTGGTGGGGGTTGAGTTGTAAGTTTCATCATTGTGTCTACATTAGTTGGCCGTGAGTTGTACATTTTTTGCTATATTTAAACCCAAATAGATTTAGTATTGAAACTGGCACTATCGATGTAGTGTTATAGTTCTCAACTTTGGGAAGATTCTCATTCCTTGGATATTATAAGTCTCATATATCTAAATCATTTGATGACATCTCCTCTCAGTTTTGGATGTAGTGTATAATATATTTGCTTGGTATGCCTCCACCTCCATTATACTAGCTTCCGTGTACTTTAATGTGTAACCCTTTGCTGCTGAATAGACATTTTTTTCCATTTTTTTCCATTTTTTTCTTATGGAAATAGGGAACCCAGAGAGATTGCTTATGTTCTAAACTCTAAAGAAAAATGAACAAAAATCTTAATCGACAGTATTCTTGGACTTCTTCATCCAAGATGTAACTAACCATGGGGTTTATGTCCATTAGAAACATAATTACCCAAAATAAAATAAATCCTATTCAAAATTATATGTTGATTATGAAAAATCTTTGGTGCATTCAATTACATATATAATTTGTCTTTCGAGCCTATAGAAGAAGTTGTCTTTTATCCTTTGGGATAATACAAACCTTTCTTTGTGAAGTACTCAAAAGGAAAATGTATATGTAACTAGTAGGCTCTTCTATTAATTCTTATGCTAGAGAATAAAGGCCTACGACCATTTCCAACCATCAGGATAGTACGATCTAATCTTTTATAACTCTCCCTGCAGCATGAGTTTCTCTAGAAAACCCACGAGTATTTGTCAGGTACCAAATCCACATAGTACAAAGTTCTAACAATTCAGTTCCCATAGTATATAAAGAGCACTTCAAATATAATTTGATTATTTCTTATATTTTGCACTTACACTTGATTTTGTAGTTGCAAAGCTTGGCTTTTGATCCTTAGCGTCATTCCATGCTTACTGAGTCTTTTGAGGATGTTAAATCCAAATTTAACTATGAGTGATTCTTGGACATTACTCACAAGATTGGCTATGCAAAGTAGATAACAAGAGATAGATAGATAGATAGATAGAGAGAGAGAGAGAGAGAGAGAGAGAGAGAGAGAGAGAGAGAGAGAGAGAGAGAGAGATTTCATTGTTTGAAAGTAAAAAGGTTGAGAAGAATAATTTGTTGTGTCCTCATACCTGTCCTTTAACCTCCTATTTATAAGTGTGAGTATAAACATGTTATATAAACAAAATTACATTGAAAGGTAAATACATAAATGACGTAATATTATCCAACTGTGGGTGATACCTGTACATACTCACAAGATTGGCTATGAAAAATAGATAACTAGAGAGAGAGAGAGAGAGAGAGAGAGAGAGAGAGAGAGAGAGAGAGAGAGAGAGAGAGAGAATATGAGAGAAGCTATGTGATTTCATTGCTTGAAAGGAGAGAGGTTGAGACGAATAAATTGTTGTGTCCTAAGACTTGCCTTCTAACCCCCTATTTATAAGAGTATAGGCAAGGCTATATAAAAGAATTACATTGAAAGGTAAAAACATAAATGACGTAATATTATCTATTAAAATATTCCTATAAAATAGGGGGAGAGAGATATGCTCTATATATCTTATTAACTACATGAGATATATATTAGACCTTACTAAATAAAAAATGAGTCCAAATATAGCCACTAGTTTTATTACCTTGTGCATTTTGCTTTATTAGATCTAATTTAATTAAAATTTTATTTATTCAAAAAATATGTACTGAAAGAACTTATAATACAACTTAAATATATGTACGCGACAAAGAAATAATTTATTTATTATGAAGCAATTTTTTATATAACTTAACATTTATTTAAAAAAAAACTAAATTTACTCTAATTCCATTCATACTTAAAGCGAAGAAATTTTCAATAAAATTTATTTTAATTCTTAATATTTTATTAAATTTTAAATAATTTACGCGCATGCAAGTATGAAACATACCTAATATAACTAATTTCTTAAGTAGAATTTTTTATTTAATTTGAATGCAATTAATGCAAATATCCCTTCAATATTTTAAATTGAAATCATATGTACATAGAAAGCTAACAATTTCCTTTTCCTCCACAACATAGGGAAGGCATTAAAAACTAGTGCTAAGTTATCAATTGAAGAAATGAAATTGTTTTTTTTTTTTAATTAGATACATTTTTTTTTAAATTCCAATGCGATGAAATGCTGTGTCCAAATAACCCCAATACCATTCGACAGCAACACAACAACTCAGCTGTCAGATTTGCCTCAAGAAAGGTCATTCGGCTTCTTCGTGTTGGCATCGCCTCAACCCCCAATATGTTCCTTCAACTACAAATACTACAAACAAAGCTCTCGCCGCTAGCGTGGACAACCCGCATGCCAACTGGTTTCTGGACTTGGGGGCAACGTCGCAACTTACAAATTCACTTGATAATATGTCCCTGTCCAACTCCTATCAAGGAACTGATAGCATCATCGTCAGAGACGGTCGATCGGTAAACATAGCTCATGCCGGGGCTGATCGGTAAACATAGCTCATGCCGGGGCTGGTATATTACCAACCCCGAATCGTAAGCTTCTCCTATCCCAAGTTCTTAACACTCCGCAATTATGCTACAATCTTTTATCTATTTCCAAATTAACCAAATATAGCAATATCTCTATTTCGTTTAACCCATCTGATTTTGTTTTTAAGGATCTTACGATGAAGAAAGTGCTTCTACAAGGCCCGTGCACCAACGGTCTTTACTCAATTCGAACTAGCCAATCATTGGCCTAGAACACAGCTCTCTCAGCTGCGCACACATCCCCCTTGCACTCAAGACTTGGCCATCCGCATCAAAAGATTCTTGATATTATTTCTGCAAATAATCCGCAGCTTAAAATACTGTTAGAACTGTCTGTTTGTAATTCTTGCAAAATGTCTAAGAGTCACAAACTTGTATTTCCTAAAACTGCTCATCGTTCTAATTCTTTACTGTCTTTTATTCACTCGAACATTTGGGGACCGGCTCCCGTAACTTCGTTTCAAAGATTTTGATACTACGTTCTTTTTATTGATGATTTTTTGCGATTCACGTGGATTTTCCCTATGAAACATAAGTCTGAAGTTTTTAGTATTTTTTGCAATTTTAAAACTCAGATTGAGAAATATACCACCAAATCCATTAAAGTTTTTCGTACAGATGGTGGAACGGAATTCTTCAATCAACATTTCCAAGAATTCCTCCAAACTAACGACATTCAACATCAACTGTCTTGTCCTTACACTCTGGAACAAAACGGAGTTGCCGAGCCTAAGCATAGGCATCTAATTGAGACGACTCGCACCTTACTTCACATGTCCTCCATTCT
Organism: Dendrobium huoshanense; assembly: GCA_016618105.1. Lineage (NCBI taxonomy): Eukaryota > Viridiplantae > Streptophyta > Magnoliopsida > Asparagales > Orchidaceae > Dendrobium > Dendrobium huoshanense. Next base: position 30,991,407 of record CM028353.1, on the reverse strand, counting down.
TTACATCCATTGGCCGGAAGCAGTCTTGACCTCTGCTTACTTAATTAACCATATGCCTTCACCTGTTACTCGTCATCTGTCCCCCTTTATAAATTCTACACAATACCAAACCCGAGTATAGTCATCTTCGTGTCTTTGGATGTGCTTGTTTTCCCCTCGCACCTCCGCACTTACATCATAAATTACAACCCAAGGAAAAATTTTGTGTGTTCCTTGGATATTCGGATACCTACAAGGGCTACAAATGCCTCGACAAATCCACCAATAAAATCTCAATCTCTCGCCACACAACCTTCGACGAACTATCTTTCCCTTTCAAACAACAACCTACAACCTTCCTCCATCGTCTGCTGACCCCTCTCCTTTTTTCCTTACACCAACCTCTGTCTCCTACCCTTACACCAAACCAACGGCAGCCCAGCTCTCCATAGTTCCTCAGTCTACGCGGGGTCACAATCCAGCACCTATTAGTCATGACATTATGTTTCATCCCTCGCTGACCAGCTCTCCATCGAGATCAGCTACTCCAACTCCTCACCCTCTGTTAGATATGTGGTTAACAGGGTCATTCTACAATTAAATTCTGGTATAGACATGATCTGCAGTGTACAACTGAGCCTCAATCCTCTACTTTCTTTACTCCCAACACTTCTCCATCTTCACTCGATTGGTACTTGGATAGAGGTGCATCATCCCATCTCACTTCTGACTCTGCATTTCTTCAATCCTACAGTTTGTTAGAGAAATATTCTAAGCATGTGAGGTAATAACAATTGTGGTTTGTTATTATGCCAGCTAATGCTTGCTGTGATAATGTGTAGATGGAGGGACCAAAATCTCCAACCGGTCAAGGCTATCGAGCGCCAAAAGCTTTCCTCTAGTGGCACCAATGATTATGAGTATTACATCCACTACACAAAATTTAATAGAAGGCCATCAGAAAAAGAAGATCAATGAGACACATGTTGAGGGGCACGAGGAACTTGATGCTATAAATTTGAGGGAACATGAAGAATTTACTATAGTGAAAAACATTGCAAAGATTTAACTTGGAAGATATGAGTTGATACAATATAGGAAGGCTCAACATGTGATTTGTGCCGATCCGAAGGTCCTCGATCGCCATCTGAAGGCTGCTGGCCGTGGGGGTTTAGAAGTTGATGTGAGCAAATTTATTTGGATTCTTTGTAAAGAACAAAGTTAGCTGATGAGCCATTTCAGTAGATCTCAGCGACTTTTGGAAGGGACTATTAAATATTGTAAGCTTAATAACCAATATATGGGAGTTGATTATTATTAGAATAATTAAATAAGATAATTTTGCGAGACGTCACAATAATTATTTAAGAATATATATTTAATTATATAAACTATTAAATGACCCATATATTTGAATTATTGAAATTTAATTATTTATGTTTAAATCTTATTGGTCAAAAAGAGATGATTTGTTCAATTATTTATGGACTGTTTGATCAAATAACTCCTATGAGCAGTTATTGTAATCAATCTGTAGGAAATAACTACCAGTCCTCTCTCTCTCTCTCTCTCTCTCATTATGAGGAGTTCATTTGCTCCATAAAGAATTAACTCATGATAGAAGAAAGTGAAGGGAGAAGGGAGAGAAATCGTAGTTCAAAATTTGGCGAATTTAAAAGGAATCAAGGTATGTTTTCTTCCGATTAAGAAAAGATTGTGAAAATCATTTTGTTTAAGATCTTGGGGATTTAAAACTTATATAAAATTCAAGTTTTTCGTTTCGATTTCTTTTACATAATTTTTGATGCGAGTTCTTGCAAAAGTTAAAGAACTCTTAATGCTTGTTAGGAGTTCTTGTAAAAGTTAGAGAACTTAATCTTAAAAATGTTCTTATTGTATGAATTCAATAACTTGAAACATAAATGTGATTAAGTCCTTGCAAGATAATTAAAAACTCTGTTAAGTCTTACATGAGGTATCAGAGCATGGTTGAAAACTTATGATTTTTCGTTTAATTTTTTCTTCAATTTATTCGATGATTCTTTCTAATGAAATCAAATTCATATTATTTGTTATTGATTTCAATTATCAAACCATATATTGTCACGATTTATTCATGACAAATTAATTATGTTTCTATTTTATTTTTCTGAAATAATTTATGTTATTTATTTCATTATGAATAAATTTGTCATATAAAAGTTAATGACGTAAATTCGATTTTGCATTTAAAGATATTATGTTTGTATATACAATTATATATATTAAGAAATTTTTTTATTTGAAATAATCATCATTGTAATCATTTAATTTAATATTTATATGAAGTATAGTTTGTTAATCACCAAAGTGGTCAAATTAGAAAGTTTTTATAAATATAAATTAAATAATATTTAATTACTCGTGAGTATGCGATGTTGTTAACTGAATGACATGATGTTTTTATAAAATTTTATCTCAAGTAATTAAAATTCAATAGATACAAAATATTTAAGAATCACCAAAGGTTGATTAGTCATTTTGTACTATTGAATATAAATGTGATAAATTATTATACTTAATTAAATATATTTAGTATATCAAAAGACAGTAAATATATTTAATTAGAGTATATATAATTATCAATTATGAGAATTTTAATTTGAGCATGAATTATGATTATTGTCATATATTATATTATCACCCAAAGAAAAACTTCAATATATATTTTATTGATAACTGAATGTTATCTGAATCTGTTTGATGTTTTGAATTTTAATTTCAAATCATCGATATGTGAGAATCTTGTATTTTATTTTGCAGCATCCAATTTTGTAGTTCTTTATTCGCAAGCTTCATCTATTATAAAGTTTAATGAGCTTAATTATTCTGAATGGAGTGAACAAATCAATTTCATTTAGGAATTTTTGAACTGGATTTTACCATACTTAATGATAAGCCTACTGCTTTTACTGAAACAAGCAGTGTTGAAGAAAGATTTTTTCATGAAACTTGGAAAGATTAAATAGATTAAGTATAATATTTATGCGAATAACTGTAGCAGATATTATTAAGCCAACACTTCTAATAATAGATAATACTAAAAAATTTAAGAAGTCTGTGAAAAATGTATCTCAATCTGAGTCTAGATCTACTGATAAATCACGTGTTGAGACTTTTATGGGTATGTTAAACACTATGAAATTTAATGATTCTCGTACTATTTTTGAGCACATTACTGAAATGACTAATATAGCAGCAAGATTGAATACTATGGGAATGAAAGTGAATGAAAGCTTTCTTGTATAGTTTATTATAAACTCACTGCCTCCTGAATATAGTCCATTCCAAATTAATTATAATACTATTAAAGATAAATGAAATGTGATCGAATTACAGAGTATGCTTATTCAGGAGGAATCAAGGCTTAAGAAATAAGGAATTCACTCAATTAATATCATAGATCGACCAGATTTAAAAAAAATAGGAAAGAAGAATCCTTTATTAACATTTTTTTTCATAAAAAAGAGCAATAAAGGACATCTAAAGTTTAATGTGTCATCTGTCTAAATCCAAAAGACGGAACCAAAAAATGATAGATATTATTTTTGTCACAAGCGTGGACACTATCAGAAAGATTGCCTGAAACATAAGGCTTGATTTGAAAAGAAAGGTAAGACTAGTGCTTTTGTATATTTCGAATCAAATTTGAATGAGGTTCCTTATAATACTTGGTGGATTGATTTTGGTTGTACTACTCATGTTTCAAATATGATGTATGGATTTCTTACGACCCAAACCATAATGCCAAATGAAAAGTTTGTCTTCATGGGAAATAGAGTCAAAGCTCAAGTTGAATCCATTGGAACATATCATTTGATTTTAGATATTGGCATCATTTAAATCTTTTTCAAACTCTTTATGTACCTTATATTTCTAGAAATTTAATTTCTTTATTGAAACTTGATATAGCTGGTTTTTATTTTAAGTTTGAAAGTAGATGTTTCAATTTATTTAAATGTAATCTGCTTATTGCTTCTGGTGTGCTTTGTGATAGTTTATATAAATTAAGACTTAATTATTTATTTACTGAGACTTTATTAACCTTGCATCATAATGTTGGAAGAAAATGTGATTTGATGAATGAAAATTCTGTTTACTTGTGGCATAAATATTTGGGTCATATATCCAAAGAAAGAATATAAAGATTAGTAAGGAATGAGATCCTTCCTGATTTGGATTTCACTGATCTTAGTATTTATGTGGATTGTATTAAAGAAAAATTTACTAAACACACAATTAAGAAGGCAGCCACAAGAAGCACACAGTTTCTTAAAGTCTTACATACTGATATATGCAGACTTTTTAATGTGCCTTCTTTTAGTAGAGAAAAATATTATATTACTTTTATTAATGATTTTTCACGTTATAATTATATCATAAAAAATCTCAATCAATAAATATCCTTGAGGTGTTTAATAATGAGGTTGAAAGATAATTAGATAGAAAAGTAAAAATCATAATGTCTGATAGAGGTGGTGAATTTTATGAATGGTATGATGAATCTGGATAATGTCCTGATCTATTTACTAAATTCCTTTAAAGGCATGGCATTTATACTCAATACACAAAGCCTGACACACAACAAAATGGTGTTGCAGAAAGACACAATCGTACTTTAATTGATATGATTAGATGTATGTTAAGTTATTCTTTTTTTCCTAATCTTTGTGGATGCATACTTTAAAAATTACTATGTATTTATTAAACAAGGTTCCTAGTAAGACAGTTTCAAAGATCCCTTTTGAACTGTGGACAAGAAGAAACCCTAGTTTAAAGCATCTACATGTTTAGGGTTGCCCAGGAAAATACAAATTTATAATCCACATGAAAGAAAACTGGATTCAATAACAACCAGTGGCTTTTTCATTGATTATATAGAAACATCTAAAGGTATAGATTTTATTATCCTAATCATAGTATAAAAATTACTGAAATTAGAAATGCTAGGTTCATTAAGAATGATGAAATTAGTGGGAGTATAGAACCTCGTAATGTATAGGTTAAAAAAGTTAGAGTAAAAATTCTTTTGTCCATCACTTCTAATAAAGTTGTTATTCCTACTATTGTTGAAAAGATTGATAATATACAGGATGAGCAAATGAATGATAATACATCCCAAAATAAAGTTATCACCAATGAACCTATAATTGATGAACCACACGAAGTATCATTAAGAAGATCTACTAGAGTTAAAAGATCTGCTATTTTGAATGACTATATGATTTATCTTCAAGAGTCATATTTTGACTTAAGAATTGATTATGATCCAATTTCGTTTTCATAAACCATAGAAAGTGTAAATTCTAATAAGTGGTTAAATGCTATGATAGAAGATTTAAAATCAATGGATCATAATAAAATCTAGGACATCGTTGAATTGCATGAAGGTTCTAACAGAATTAGGTGTAAATGGATCGTTAAGACCAAACGTGACTCTAAAGGCAATATTAAACATTATAAGGCTAGACTTGTTGCCAAAGGTTTTACTTAGAAAGATGGTGTTGACTACAAAGAGACATTTTCTCTAGTTTCTAAGAATGACTCATTAAGAATTATTATGATGATAGTGACTCATTATGACTTAGAGTTACATCAAATGGATGTGAAAATAACCTTTCTTAATAGGAATTTAGAGGAAGAAGTTTATATGGATCCGTCTGAATGATTTTCAGTTGAAGGAAAGAAACACATTGTGTGTAAACTTAAGAAATCAATATACGGACTTAAACAAGCTTCCCGATAATGATATATAAAGTTTAATAATATCATCACTTCCTTTAGATTTAAAAAAATCACTGTTGATCGGTATATATATCTAAACGTTAGTGGGAGAAAGTTTATAATTTAATTTTGTATGTTGATATATTTTGCTTACTACTAATGATCTTGGTTTATTGATTGAAACTAATAAATTTCTCTCAAATAATATTGAAATAAAAGATAGGATGAGGCATCTTATGTGATAGGAATTGAAATATTCCATGATAGATCACAAGAAATGTTAGGATTATCTTAGAAAGTATATATCAATAAAGTTCTTGAGAGATTTAAGATGGAAAAATGTTCAGCAATGATTGTTCCAATTCAGAAAGGAGATAAATTGAGCCTTATGCAATGCCCAAAGAATGAATTGGAACATAAAGAAATGAAATAAATTCCTTATGCATTTATTATTGGAAGTTTAATGTATGCTCAGACTTTTAATAGATCAGATAGAAGTTTTATTGTTGGAATATTGGGTAGATATCAAAGTAATCCAGAGCTTGATCATTGTAAAGCTACAAAGAATGTTTTACGATATCTACAAGGAACAAAGGAATGCATGCTCACTTTTAAAAGATCTAATCACCTTGAGGTGATAGTATATTCAGATTCAAATTTTACTGAATGTTTGGATTTTAGAAAATCTACATTTGAATATGTGTTTCTCTTAAGTGGAGGAGCAATATCTTAGAAGAGTGCGAAGTAGTCCGTCATTGCTGCATCCACAATGGAAGCTGAGTTTGTGGCATATTTTGAGGCTATAATTCAAGGATTATGGTTGCGGAATTTTATTTCAGGACTTGAAATTATTGACAGTATTGTCAAGCCGCTGAAAAATTTATTTTGATAATACCGTAGCAGTCTTCTTTTCTAAGAACGACAAGTATTCAAAATGTGCTAAATATAGGGAATTAAAATACTTTTCCATTAAAGAAGATGTTCATAAACAAAGAGTATCATTTGAGCACATTAGAACCAATCTTATGATTGCATATCCATTAACTAAAGGGTTGCCACCGAAGACATTTCATGAACATATTGTTATGATGGGCACTACTGAAAATCCTTATTAAGTTTATATTTATTTATTTTTTTTATATCTTTTGATACTTTGAGCTATTTTTATTTTGTTTCTGACAATTAGTGTATCCAATTTATTATGTTATGTATACATGAATGTTTATGAGAATATTGATGGGATTTATCTTTTGTAAAGACATCATAATTGAACCATTATATGTTTATCTTATTATGCTTCATATTAAGCATAAGATTAGTATCGTGATACATGGAAGGAAATACATCAAACTAATGGCGTATGACCGCTGGTGTATGACCGCCATGATTCGTATTAATTTTGTACTTAAATAATAAATTTATGATTTGACCAATTTAAGGAAGATGATTTATGTATTGCACTTTATGTTAATAAAATTATTAATTGAATAATTTTATATGAGCCAAGTGAGAGAATGTTAGAATAATTAAATAAGATAATTATGTGAGACATCACAATAATTATTTAAGAATATATATTTAATTACATAAACCATTAAGTAGCTCATATATTTGAATTATTGAAATTTAATTATTTATGTTTAAATCCTATTGATCAAAAATAGATGATTTGATCGATCTTTTATGGACCGTTTGATCAAATAACTCCTATGAGTGGTTATTGTAACCAATTCGCAGGAAATAACTACCTGTCCTCTCTCTCTCTCTCTCATTATGAAGAGTTACTTTACTCCATAGAGAATTAACTCATGATAGAAGAAAGTGAAGGGAGAAGAAAGAGAAATCGTAATTCGAAGTTTAATAAAATCAAAATGAATTAAGGTATGTTTTCTTCCGATTAAGAAAAGATTGTGAAAATCATTTTGTTTAAGATCTTGAGGATTGTAAACTTATGTAAAATTCAAGTTTTCCATTTTAATTTCTTATACATAATTTATGATGCGAGTTCTTGAAAAAGTTAGAGAACTCTTAATGCATGTTAGGAGTTCTTGTAAAAGTTAGATAACTTAATCTTAAAAAAAGTTATTGTATGAATTCGAGAATTTGAAACATAAATGTGATTAAGTTCTTGCAAGATAATTAAGAACTCTATTAAGTCTTACATTTATATCATATAAATGTATAACTCAGCTATTTATCAGTAGAATGTTATTTCTTCTTTGAAGTTTAATAAATTTTAGTCTAGAAAGAAATTAAAGGATCCTCATTAACATTTGAACTAAAAGGCATCCTGAGGATAATGTCCACTCTGAGCTAAATAGAAACAAAATAAATAAAGATAATAAACTAATGAATATGATAGAAATTTCTAAATTGATGAAATGTCTTTGCAAAAAATCTTTTTTTGACCCCTCAATTTGTGCCTTACTCACCTAACGTATATTTTAAACAGAAAAAGATCAATTATAAAAATTTATAATATATAATAATAATTTTAATTTATAATGTTATCGGCCTTTTATCATTAAGGGAATATTTATTTTAAAATATTTTAATATAAAATGCATTAATATGAGTTTAAAAATGATTAAATTAGACATGAAATAACTTTTTGTATGAAAATTTGTATTTTGTAAATTATTAATTTAATCTATTTAATTTAGTAAAATATGTTATCTAAACATATTCATTATGTATAATTTATTTTAAATATTTAGAATAAAAACTATTAAATATTTAATTAATAGTCCGACTGTCTGGTCGACCGGTTCAAATTTGGTTCTCTTCGATCCCACTTCCAGGAATTATTTGAACCGGCCAATCGATTGAACCAAATGGTCTAATCCTTTTTTAAAAACCTTTAAAAAATGGCAAAAAAATGAAAAGAAAATTTTTTATTTCTTAACCAAGCTCGCTAGCCACTAGTTTTTTTACTTTTAATTTTATTTTAGTTTTCTTTAATTTATAGTATTATATATAAATATATTATATAGTTAAAATTTATATATGATAATATTGACTAAAGATTAGTTCTGTCAATATATGACACGACCCGAAAACTCGACTCGAACTCGACCCGAGTTTTTCGTGTTTAGGTTATATTTTTCAACCCGTTGTAAATTTTGGGTCGGGTTCGGGTCTACCCGAAAACTCGATAATGACCCGAAAATGACACGGTTTGACCCACGTTGCCCAACCCTGGCTCATTTCGCCGTTTCGCGTATTATACGAAAAAATGAAAGTAATTAGGGCTTTATGCATTTATGTCTCTTTTTAACTTTTCGAGACTTTGAGACATCAAGTCTTCCATCTTCGTCTCTTCTCCTCCCGACTGTCAAATCTAGGGTTTTCTATTTTCTCGACTGATATCACGGTGTTCCATGCTTCCTGGCTTCCTCCCTCCTTGAGGACCTTGACGGAGCTTCTCTCCTCATCACTCATCATTGTAGTCGTCTCTTTAACGGTCCTTCCTGCTCAAAGATTTTCTCCTCCTTAGTCCTTGCTATTTCATGTTCTTTTTTGTTTTTATTTGTTGTGCACTTGTGCCAATTACTTACTATCATGTTACTATGTTAGAGTGATCTACTAATCTTGGTTGAAGTTTCATCGTTCTTCTTCGGTTATTCCAAAGATTTTAAGCTGTTATGCAATTTTCTTTTGATTTTCTGATTAGGGCATGACATTTATCTATTTTTGTATTTGCCGATTAGGGCATGAATCGCATGATGTTGGGTTTTTTGGCCATTTAGGCATGCTATAAGCCTATAAGTTTGTTGAAGGATTTAGCCCTAACTAAAAGTCTGAAATAAAGTAATAAATGACCTCATGTTGAACCATTGAATGATTTTTTGGATAGTATTTTGAATATAGGCCTGTTAGTTTAACTATTGCGGGCTTATTAGTTATTTTTGGTGCTGCCTGTTGCAATGTTTTGTCTCCGGACGTTGATTTAGTGCTGTGGATTCAAAGAAATACATTAAAACTTAATTAAAGCATATAAATCATGTAGTGTAGCCTGCTGGCTGCACCTGCAAGAAGTTGGTATAGTGCCATAGTGGTATTCACATGTATTTTTTTGAAATTTAATATTTTAGGATGTTCTTTCATATTGAATTATTTATGATATTTAGCTATTTAGTAATATGGATTAAATCATTTAAATTGTTCATTAGATGAAGGATTCAAAAACACTTTCTGAACTTTTTATTGATGAGAATGAGGAACTTCACATTGAAGATAATTTGGTTGAGTCATCTAATGATGGTTCTGTGGTAATTAAGAAGCGTAGGAGGATGACTTCCAAGGTTTGGTGGCATTTTGTGATGCTATCTAATCCTGCAGATGATAAGCAAAAGTGTAAATGTAAAAAATGTGGTGCATAATACTTGTGTGAGAGTAAAAATGGGACTGGTAACTTAAGAAGACATTTGCAAAATTGCAAGAAAAGAGATCTACTAGACATAGACCAGCTCATATTGCAAACCACTTCAAATTCTTCTATTTCTATGACTGATCATAAGTTTGACTCGTCAGAATTTCATGATTTATTTACTACTTGCATAATTATGCATGATTCTCCATTCCAATGTGTTGAATGGTAGGGTGTTCGAGCACTTTTGAGCTATCTTCTTCGGGATGTTCAACTATTTTCTAGGAATACAACAAGGAATGATTGCAAGAAATTATTCAATAAAGAAATTTCAAATATTCGTTCACAGTTATCTAAGTGCAGAAGCAGAGTTTGTGTTACATCTGACCTGTGGACATATATAAACACTGATGGATTTATTTGCTTGACTGTGCATTTTATTTATAATGATTGACATCTACATAAAAAGATCATTACATCTGACTTGTGGACATCTATAAACTAAGTTTGTTGCCGTTTTATCTCTAAGACGATAGGTGATTGAAGAATAAAGACAGATTGTCATATTCAGACATTCTTAGAGGTTGAAGTAGTCGAGTTCGAACCATTGAAGGCTTGAACCTTGAAGCTTCTATATTCAGTTATTTACATTTGTTGTAAATGGGATAATTAAATTAGCAAATAGCAATTGAAATTTCTCTTATTTGATATGTGAGACTGTACCTTTGTAATTGACTAATTGTAACATGTAATGATGTAAATTATTTGAAGATTTGTAATTGTAAAAATTTGCCCATGGTTTTCACTTTTCAGCCATTTAGAACATGTTTTTATTTTTTATAGTGCAGCCGGGTCAAACGGGTCGGGTTGACCCGGACCCAAAGCGTGTTGGGTCCAGGTCAACATAAATGACCCGTTTCAAGAAACGGGTCGGGTTTGGGTTGGCCCGAATGGGGTCCGGTCAATTTCGGGTTGGACCTGAACCCGACCCGAAACCCGTTTTTGACAACCCTACTCAAGATGCTCTCCACATTGGACTAACTTATTACAGAAATTGCAGAAAAAGTTGAAACCGATTCCACTTCTTGTGGCATTTGATTACTCAAACGTTAGTTTTTTTTTTTTTTTTTGCGAGGAAGCCCTGGTCTGTCTAGCATGCAACCCACATCAATTCACACGAGCCAACACTTAAGGCTTTCACTGCTTGTCAAAAGATTCGAACCAGGGACTTAGGCTTTGCCCAGTCGGCTAGTCACCACCCGGACAAGCAGCGGTGGGTAAACGCTTTTTTTTAAACCAAAAAGTTGGCAACTACTTCTCATATGGTTGCAATTTTACACATGTAATTTTCCTATTTTTAATGATACAGGCTTAGCATCAAAATTTCCCCCAAAAAAAATTATTCATATATGCCGTCTGGAGGCGGCACAGAATAATTTCTCCTATTTTATTACCCTTTGGAGCCAACTTTTATGTTGTTACCACCATCTTCCAATTTTTTTATATATTTTCTTCAATGTTTTCAAAACATGACCGGGTCAGATGACCGGTCGCATCCAACTTACAAAGTCGACTTCGCATTGAACCAGTGGTTCAACCAATGAACTGCTCAACAGGTCCGAATAAGAAAGAACAGGCCGGTTCAATAAAAAAAAAACTATTTTTGTTTTAATTAAATTTTAAACAATATATTTTAGATTATTAAATATCTTTTATTTTTTTAAATATTTTTATTAAATTTGACGATTAATAGTATCATAATATTTGCATTCACTGTTCTATTAATTTCAATAACATATATTTATGAAAAATAAAAATTTTAAAAAAAGAAAAGAAAAAAATTTGTATCAAGTCGATAGCAAGTCTAACAACTATGATTACTTTAATTTTTTTTATTTTTTATATTGATTTTAATAATATTAACTATTAATATATCTATTTGTAAAATTTTGTCCTCCAAATTTGAAATTCATGGGCGAATTGCTCTGCTGGGCCGAAACGAAAAAATTGCTTTGAATGGACCTAATGCATAAATTTTTTTATCATATTTCCTTTAAAAATTCTTCTCAATGGGAGAAATTTTTTAAAGTATGATAAAAAAATCTAATTATGTTATTAAGCATCATTAAAAAAATTAAAATGAGAAAATCATTTGCTAAAAAGGCGACTTAGTGCTGACGCAGTACATCAATTACTAGCTCAACTAATTAATACTGTATCAAGTTGCCTTTAATGGACGACTTGCTATTGTAACATAACAGTAAAATAAAAACAATAAAATATATTTTTTTATTTTTCTAATTAGATTATTTCAGAAAAAAAAATTCTTGTTAAACTTGCACATATATGCATCTTATTATTATAGATGTCAAAACGTTTGACTAACATCTATAGTCAACCTCAAATCAAGAGAAAAATAAAATATCACTTTATTCTGTTCTTGGAAAGAAGCCAGGGGGGACGCCTTAATGAGCCTCTGATGTAGATGTGATCTGATTTGATAGGATTTTTTCATTAAAAGCTAATTTCTCCTTTTAGAAAAGCATGATCTTTCAAAATAAGAAAGGTCAAATTTTCAAAGAGAACATATTTGACGTTTTTTTTATTAAAACGTGATTTAATATAGCATTTTCTGTGTTTTTTATTGTTTCTAACTATTATATTTGATTCATCGACAAATCTGCTACATTCTTAAGATATTTTATAAATAGTTTTATTTAAATATTATAATTTGTAAAAAAAAGAAGAAAAACAAAATATAAAATAACAATTTAATCGAAAATGTGATCATTGTTCACGTTTTCTATTAAAACGCGATTTCACTTTGCATTTTCTATTAAAACGCAAAGGGGTTTGCGTTTTTGATCATTTTTAAATTTTATTTAATTTATGATCATTCTCCTAAATTGTACGTCAAATGTATTCCTTTTGAAAATTTGCCCCTCCTCAATTTTGGCCTCACTCGCCTAATGTATATATTAAACAAAAAAAGTTTAATTATGAAAATTTACAATATATAATAATAATAATAATAATTTATAATGCTATCGGCTTTATCATTAAGGGAATATTTATATTAAAATATTTTAATAAAAAATGTATTAATGTGAGTTTAAAAATGATTAAATTAGTCATGAAAGTACTTTTTATATGAAAATTTGTATTTTGTAAATTAATAATTTATTCTATTTAATTTAATAAAATATGTTATCTAAACATACTAATCATTTATTATAATTTTTTATATTAAAAACTATTTATTGTTTAATTAATACTCTGACCGTCGGGCTAACCGGTTTAAGTCCAGTTTTCTTCGATCTCGATTCCGAGACTTATTCTAACTAGCCAATCGGTTGAACCAATTAGTCTGGTCATATTTTAAAAACCTTGAAAAAAAGAGAAAATTTTTTAAAATAAACTTTTTTTCCTAACCAAGCCACAAGCCATTGTTTTTTTTTTACTTTTAATTTTATTTTAATTTTCCTTAATTTAGAATATTATATATAAATATATTATTTAATCAAAATTTATATCTAATAAGAGTAGTGTCACAAAACGCTCCACGGGACTTGAACTGAGTATAGAAATTGCAGAAAACAAGTTGAAATCGGTTGCACTAAAAAAAAAACCCATTTCAACTTGTTTTCTACAAATCGGTTTCAACTTAGTTTTTTGCTATTTCTATAATCAGTTAAAGTCCCATGGGGAGATCTTCTTGTGTCACTACTCTTATCATCAAAAAATTATCTTGGACAGACACGAATCTCAAGGTCAAATCAAATTGGAAACTTTCAAATTTAAATTTGAGATCATCTGAACTTATTTCAGCAAACTTATAGTCAAACTGAACGTCTTGAAAATACGAACCCAACGACACCAAATTCTACTCAAACTAAGCCCAAATAGGGCCAAATCAAAGACTCGAAGCACATTTGAAAAGTTCAAACCATAAATTAGATGATCAAATGATTTTCAAACATGACATGCTTACTGTTGAATCGAGCGCCTCGACGAGACGAAACCAATGATCCCAAGATCATTGAATTATGACATCATTAAGATACTAAAATACTCAATAAATGGTCTATGATCAAATGAGTCAATATTAGCCGTACATTCAAACCACTTCCAATATACCTTAATCTCCCTCCTATTTACTGGTCAAGCTACTTGTCAATATTGGCCGAGATGTACTCACTGCTGAGCGTGCTGGACAAAGCCTGACGTGACAACTAACAATTCCTAGTCATAAATAAAAAAAATATAAAAAAAAATCTTCATATAGAATGCATATAAGTTTTAATTTTTATGCAGTCTGAAGCTGAGCAAAACAATTATAATTCTTTTATATGCGAGAAAGCCCTTACGTTAGGTAGGTACAAACATCAGTACTTTCATGAACAATTTTTTTTTTCTCAAGGGTTCTCTTTAAATAGGATGCGGTGCCTACTGAGAGAGCGGAGGCACGGTGGTGCCGGAGACGAAGAAGACGAAGGAAGACAGAGGAAATAGAGAAGCAGGAAAGCGGGAAAATTATTATTCAAAAGAATAATCAATATTACAGAGTTATTTATACTAGTTGATATGATTAATGAGTACAGTAAGCTTAAGTGCATCATAAGCTTAAACTAATCCATTCTCGAATATCCTCCCTCAAATTAAGCGGTCTGAGGTTGAACGGTCAATTTGTGACGAAGGAAATCAAATCGAGAGCTAGAGAAAGGCTTGGAGAGAATGTCTGCAGCCTAATTGTGAGATGAAATATGCTGAATGAGGATGTTGCCCAAAGCTATATGTTGCCGAATAAACAGGTAATCGATTTCGATGTGTTTGGTCCGGGCGTGAAACACCGGATTCTTGGCAATGGCGATGGCATAGAGGTTGTCACAGTGAATAAGAGTGGGTGACTTCTGATCGAGCTAAAGTTTGGACGCAAGGCGACGAAGCCAGAGTACCTCCGTTGTAGAGGCAGAGAGAGAACGATATTCAGCCTCCGTGGAGGATTTGACAACTGTCACCTGCTTCTTGACGGACCAAGAAATGAGATTTGGGCCGAGGAATGTACAGGTGTCAGAGATCGACTTGCGATCCGTGGTGTCGGATGCCCAGTCGGCGTCCGTGTATGTTTGAAGTGTTGTGTCGCCGGGAACAATGGGCAGACCAAAGGATTTGGTTCCATTGATGTAACGAAGGATGCGCTTGAGCTGACTGAAATCTGTTGTGGTCGGGTTTTGCATATTTTGGCAAGCTTGATTTGTGGCGTACGCGATGTTTGGCCTTGTGATGGTGAGATATTGGAGAGAGCCTGCGAGACGGCGATACATAAACGGATTGTGAAAAGGTTCTGAATTGGGTGGAGGATGTCTGGAAGTCGGAGTGATGGGGGTTAGACACAGCTTGCTATTGGAGAAGCCGGCTTCCTACTGTAACTTTGCGGCGTAATGTTCTTGATGTAGGAAGAAGCCAGAGGCAGTTCGAGTGACCTGAATGCCCAGAAACAGGTTTATTTGTCCAAGTTGCTTGAGTGCGAACTGAGATTGGAGAGCAGCCAGGAGATCGTTGATAGTAGAGTTGTTTCCTGTGTTTAGGATATCATCCACATAAATTAAGATGTAAATAGAACTGTGGTGATTATTATAGATAAGAAGGGAGGAGTCAGAGCGGCTAAACCCAAAGCCTCGAGCTTGTAGGAATGCTGTAATTTTCTGGTACCACTATCGTCGTGCTTGTTTGAGCCCATAAAGGGATTTGTGAAGCTTGCAGACCGCTGTGGGTTGAGATGGATCCTTAAAATCACGAGGTTGTGACATGAAGATGTCATCTTATAAGTCGCCGTGAAGAAACGCGTTCGAGACGTTGAGTTGAAGGACAGGCCAGTTCTTGTTTACAGGCAGAGAAAGAAGCATGCGGATAGACGTCATCTTGGCTACCGGGCTGAATGTTTTTCACCCAAAATTTGTTCATAGCCCAGAGCAACCAGTCTGGCTTTGTAGCGTTCGACCTGTCCGGAAGGCTGACGTTTTGTCTTGTATGTTCATTTACATCCGAGAACTCTTTTATTCGAATGTTTGGGAACAAGTGTCCAGGTCCTCTGTTTTAGTAGTGCTTGATATTCGGTTGCCATTGCTTCTCTCCAGTGTGGTAGTTTTGATGCCTAATTGTATGTCGTCGGAGTGGGAGCGTTGTCATCATGACTCAAAAGAAAAAGAATTTGGTGAGGTTTGGAGATACCGGATTTGGAGCGGGTATGCATCGGATGCTGACGGGAATCTGTGGAGGGAAGGCAATTTATGTTGGATGGAGGGGCATATTCAGATCTGGGAGGTGAGGAAGAAGGGGCGGTACGCTGGAGCGGTGCATTAGTTGTTTGAATCAAGGTGGATGGCACAGGAGGTTTAGTGGCGGCAGAGATGGGAACTAAAAGAAGTGGCGATGGGTTACTGGTTGTAGACTGCATTGTAGGAGTCATGTGTTGTGTTTGCAGGCGGAGCGGGAAGACAGATTCTTGAAACTCCACATGGCGGGAGATATGAACTTTTTGGGAGTTCAAGTTATTGCACTTGTAGCCTTTGTGATGAGGAGAGTAGCCAATGAAAATACATGGTTGCGAGCGGGGGGCGAGCTTGCTGTTCATGTAAGGACGAAGCCAAGGATAACACAGAGTCCTAAAGGTGCGCAGATGAAGATAGTCCGGAGTTTCGTTGAACAGCATTTGGTAAGGAGATTTGTGAGATTGCAGAGAAGTTGAAAGACGATTGATCAGATAGTTTGCCGTTGAAACGACATCAGCCCAGAACTGGTCTGGAAGGCTGGAGGCGATCAGTAGTGTCCGAGTGAGTTCTAGAAAATGTCGATGTTTCCGCTCGGACAAGCCAATCTATTTGGGCGTATGAAGACAACTAAGTTGCTGCATTATGCCTTTGTTGTTCAAGAATTCAGTGAATTCTTTGCTTACAAACTCCCCACCTCCATCCGTCCGGAAGTGTTTAGGAGTAGCCAAGAATTGATTATGTATGAAACTACATAAGAGTTTGAATTTTGCAATGGTTTCGTGCTTATGATGCATAAAATAAATCTAAGAGAAGCGTGTAAAATCGTCAATGAACACCACATAGTAATGAAATCCATTTAAAGAAGATTGGGTAGATGGACCCCAAACATCCGAGTGAACAAGTTCAAATGGATGTGAGATGTTAGTGATGCTTTTGTTAAAGTAATGTTTGTGGCTTGTTGCAAATTTTCTTTAATATATGGGTTTTGCCCCAAATTTTTCCAAAAAAAAAAAATAGAAAAAAAGTTTGCGGTTGAAATAGTCGTTACGCGCATATAAAAGAATTATAATTGTTTTGCACAGCTTCTGACCGAATAAAAATAGCATGGTGGATATTATTCTTCTATTCCTTTTGTCGGTCCTGCATTCTATTTTTATTCTGCCATTTTAGATTTTTTTAGTTCTGTATAGTTTTTGATCTGCCACTATTTTAGGCAATTTTTGTATTTATCTTGTATACCTTTTTGATTTTAATAGGATGGGCTAAGTCCTTAACTTTTCCCAAAAAAAAAAAATAAATAAATAAATAAATAAATAAATAAATAAAATATATATATATATATATATATATATATATATATATATATATATATATATATATATATATATATATATATATATATATATATATATATATATATATATATATATATATATATATAGTCTTTATCAACAGAAGGCAAGTTGGACTTGGAACATATGTTACTATAGCGACTTGCTAAAGTATCAATTAGTTGAGCTAGTAATTGATGTGCTGAGTCACTATTAAGTTGTCCGTTTAATGGACGGCTTCGCTTAGTTTTAATTTTTTTTTATTCAAAACAAAATTTTTGTAATTTATTTTTTAAGTTATATATTTTCAGATTCATAATAGATTTTTTCAATTTAGAAAAAATGTGCTTAGTATTACAAATTTTTTAGTTTTATAATATAAGTTATATATAATAGAACAGTTGCAGTTATTAAGCGAATGAATTTTTTCATAGAATTTATTATATAGTTTCAATTATTTTTATTTATTAATAATAAATGTTTGTATATTTAAGATATGTTTATCATTTTTAATCTAATAGTAATTATAAAAAAATTTGTTCAATATTTAACTAAAACTTGTAACCTCGAATTTAAAATTTTAATAATACATGAGACTTAAATAGCTAATTTTTTAAATACTACGTAATTTTATAATATTAATATTTAATATAAATTAAAAATTAAGTTTTTCATTAAATGACAAATATTTAAAATATCTTTTTTTGATATTAACAATTAAGGAAAACTTGCAAATTTTTATATATTTATTATGGACAAATACATAAATAATAATTTAATTTAGATATACCTAAAATATTAAATGTTTTAATTAAATATAAAATATTATCTATGACTTCGATCACCTTGTGGCTAAAGTTTGCGGTACATATGATTTATGGGGCCGTTAGGAAATAAGAAAAGTTTAATAAATGTTAGTCTAGAAGGAAAATAAAAGATCGTCATTAACATTTCAACCTCATAGCATAGCATCAAGAGGATAATGTCCATTCTGAGCTAAACATCAACAAAATAAATGAGGAAAATAAACTAATGAATATGACAGAAATTTCTAAGTTGTAAAATTTCTTTGCAAAAAATGTTTTTGGGCCCCTCAATTTTAGCCTCACTCACCTAACATATATATTAAACATAAAAAGATCAATTATAAAAGAATACAATATAATAATAATAATAATAATAATAATAATAATAATAATTTTAAGGTATAATGATATCGGCTTTATCATTAAGGGAATATTTATATTAAAATATTTTAATATGAATTTAAAAATGATTAAATTAGTCATGAATTTTTTTTTATATGAAAAACTGTATTTTGTAAATTAATAATTTATTCAATTTGATTTTATAAAATATTTTATCTAAACATATTAATTATATATCATTTATTTTAAATGTTAATATTAAAAAACTATAAAATATTTAATTAATAGTTCTATTTTGAAAACCTTTAAAAAAAAGGGGAAAAAACTGGAAAAGAAAAATATTTATTTCCTGACAAAGCCGCATGCAACTGTTTTTTTTTTTTATTTATTTTTAACTTTTAATTTTATGTTAGCTATCTTTAATTTATAGTATTATATATAAACATATTATTAAATTAAAATTTATATATAATAAGAGTAGTGACACTAGAAGCTCTCCGGGACTAGCTGATTGTAGAAATTTCTGAAATGCTCTGTTCTCAACGAAAAGTTGGCAACTGCTTTTCTGTCTTCTTATCGTTTGAAGCCACTCTATCTTGGTAAGGGAATATGATCATAGGAGTCAATATCGTTGAGAATAGAGCATTTCAGAAATTTCTACACTGCAACTATCGTTAACACATCCAAATACTCGATAACGATATATGATCATAGGAGTCAATATTGGCCGTCCATTCAAACAACTCCCAACATACTCATGATCTCCCTCCTATTTACTGGTCATGCCACTTCCCAAAAATTATAAATTGACCCTCATTATTTACAAAAGGGTAGAGAGGAGAAGGAGAGGCAGAAGAAAGAATTTCTCTTTCCACCAAGTTCCTCCTTAACCACCGTACGTTGGACCACCGGCCATTGCCGGACTTCTGTTGGACCACTGCCCGTCACCGAATTTCCATTGGACTTCCACTCAAAGCCATAATTTTGTCCATCATCGGAATTCAACCCGTGCTGGATTTCTGCTCATTTTTGGACTTGCCCTGGACCATCTCCCTACTTTCGTCGGACTTCTGCCCG
Organism: Dendrobium huoshanense; assembly: GCA_016618105.1. Lineage (NCBI taxonomy): Eukaryota > Viridiplantae > Streptophyta > Magnoliopsida > Asparagales > Orchidaceae > Dendrobium > Dendrobium huoshanense. Next base: position 30,971,468 of record CM028353.1, on the reverse strand, counting down.
ACTCCAAACTTTTATCCTTCATCGAACTTCCACCCGATGTTGGATTTCTGTCAGGCCATCGACTGTCCCTGGACTTCTAACTGGCCACCAACTGAAGAAGTATTTACATCTTTCCACCAAGTGTCGTTGGTTTCTCCAACCTCCGTCGCCCGCCGACTTTGGTCATTTTGACCTTCGTTGCTCATTGACTATGGTCCTTCCAACCCTTGTTGTCAAATAATGGTCTTTCCAACCTCTGTCGTTTGTCGACAATGGTCCCTCTGACCCCTATCGCTAGATAACGATCTTTTTTACCTCCATATCTAGCGACTATGGTCTCTCCGACCTGCCGTTGACTATAGTTTCTCCGACCTCCGTCTCCTGTCTACAACAACCCTTTTTACCCCTATAATGAGAGAATGGTTTTTTTGATCTCCTTCACCTGCCAACTACAGTCCTTTCGACTACTGTCTCTAGATAATGGTCTTTTCGATCGCAATCGTTCGACCTCAGTTGCCCGTCAACTACTATATTTTCGATGTTCATCACCCCTCGACTACTGTCCTTCTGATCCCTATCGTTAGGTAATTGTCTTTCTAACCTTCGCCTCCAGCAGACTACAATCTCTTCGAACTCCGTTGCCCATCAACTACAATCCTTCCAACCTCTCTTGCTATATAATGGTCTTTCCAACCTCCGTCGCATACTAACTACGGTCCTTCCGACCCTTATCGTGAGATAACTATCTTTCCTACTTCCGTCTCATGCCGATTACAGTCTCTTCGACCTTCGTCGCTTGCCAACTACCGTCCTTCCTACCCTCCTTACTAGATAATGATATGTCTAACCTTCATCTCCTCCGCGATTATAATTTTTTTAACCTCTGTCGCAAGATAATAGCCTTTTTGACCTCTTTTGCATGTTGACTATGATCTTTTTTACCTTCGTCGCCCGTTAACTACAGTCTCTCTGACCTCTACCACCAATCAACTACGATACTTATGTCCTCGTTACCAGATAACGATCATTCTAACCTTCATCGCCCACCGAGTACGATCTTTCTGACCTCTATTGTCTGCTGACTATGGTCCTTCTGACCTCCATCACTAGACAACAGTCTTTTTGACCACTGTCATCCGCCAACTATGGTCCTTCTGAATTATGTTGCCATATTACGGTGTTTCTGGCCTATGTCACTTGCCAACTCTGGTCCTTCCGACCTTCATCATCTGATAATGGTCTTTTCAACCTTCGTCACCCGTCGACTATGGCCCTTCTGACCTCTATCACCATACTACGATATTTCTAACTTTCGTCGCACTCCAACTATGGTCCAACTGACTAAATGAACATGTTAATATTGATTCTTTTGATTTCCTCCATGTAATACTCTCTATATGATTTATATTTGTGACATCAAGCTAAGGCATTCCCCCGTGGAACGGCCTCATTTATAATCGATTGCAAACACTAGTGGATTCATTCAAGCTGGGGCAAGCCCTGTGGGTTTTCCTCTCTTTTAGGGGTTTCCACAGAAAACTATGATCTCTCTTATGAACTTTACACCCTATCTTTTATCTGACTGTGTGCTTGATCTTCATACAAAACTAAGACGTTAATTTTTATATTTCTCTACCATCATGAAAATTCAAGGACGCAATAATATATATATATATATATATATATATATATATATATATATATATATATATATATATATATATATATATATATATATATATATATATATATATATATATATATATATATAGTCTTCATTACAAGACTTTAATAAGACTAGTCCTATTGCTATTGTAATGAAGAAGATATATAAAAATAGCATTTTTGAATATTATTGCTTTTATTGGTCTATCAGTTTCAACTATATATAAAAAAATAAATAAAAATAAAAAAATGTTAAAAGCATTAAAAGAAAAATTTTAGCGAGTCGTTATTAAGTGTAACAACTATGGTTACTTTGAATTTTCTTATATTGATATTTATTTTAATAGTATTAATTACTAATATATCTATTTGTAAAAATTTGTCCTCCAAATTTAGATTTCACCGGCGACTTAGGGCTCGTTTGGTTCCCCGTTTCTCCTAGTTTTTCGGTTTGAAACGAAAAACTCAATTGACGAAACATGTTTGGATGTAAGGCATAGTTTTTCAGAAACTCCATTTCTCTATTGTTTTGAGAAGCGTTATGTATTAGCTTCTCTGCTTAAAAAACTCCAATTCTCATATTGACGTTTTTGAAATCGAAACGGCAAATAAACCAAATGAAGCCTTACTGTGACTATAAAAGGGGACCAAGGGAAATGCCACGGTATCCGAGGAGATTCGGGTTTTTTTGGAGACGATTTTTTTTCTTTTTCTAAAATAATTTTTTTTTTTGTAAAAAGTTTTTTTTTTATTTAAAACTTTTATATTATAAATTGTTTTAGAAATAAAAAAAAAAAAAATTGTCCCAAATAAAATTTCATTATGAGCATAAGGGGTCCACTGCAGAGATTTCAGTTTCTTTTTTTTTTATTCTAACAAAATTTTCGAAATTTATTTTTTAAGTTATATATTTTCATATTCATAATAGCTTAGTATTTTTAATTTTTAGTCTTATAATATAAGTTATAATAGAATAGTTGCAGTTATTAATCCTAAGAGAGCGCTTATATATTAAATGTTCTAAAAAAATGAACAAACATGGGGGCTTTATGCCCATGGGGAATTTGATTACCTAGAATAAAATAAACCTTAAAATTATGTGTTCAGTAATGGAAATTTTTGGAGCATTCAATTATATATATTTTTGTCTTTCGAGTTTGTAGAGGAAGTTGTCTTTTATCCTTTGGGATAATATAATTCTTTCTCTGTGAAGTACTCAAAAAGTTAAATTTATATGTAACTAGGCTGCTACTCTATTGATCCTCATGCTAGAGTATAATGGCTTATGACCATTAATAGCCTTTGGAGAGGTATGATCTAATCTTTTACGATTATCCCTACCACATGAGTCTATCTAGAAAATCTAAATGTATATCTATTTGTTAGGCATAAATTCCACTGAGTAAAAAGTTCTTACAATTGAGTTTCCAGAGTATATGAAGAACTCTCCAAATGTAATTTGATTAATTCACATATTTTGCACTTAATTGTACTTGATTTTTTTAGTTGCAAAGCTTAAAATTTGGTTGTTAGCATCATGTCGTATTTTATCGCACCTTTAAGGATATTGAATCCAAATTTAACTGTGGGTGATACATGTACATACTCACAAGATTGGCTATCAAAAATAGATAACTAGAGAGAGAAAGAGAGAGAGAGAGAATATGAGAGAAGCTATGTGATTTCATTGCTTGAAAGGAGAGAGGTTGAGACGAATAAATTGTTGTGTCCTAAGACTTGCCTTCTAACCCCCTATTTATAAGAGTATAGGCAAGGCTATATAAAAGAATTACATTGAAAGGTAAAAACATAAATGACGTAATATTATTTATTAAAATATTCCTATAAAATAAGGGGAGAGAGATATGCTCTATATATCTTATTAACTACATGAGATATATATTAGACCTTACTAAATAAAAACTGAGTCCAAAAATAGCCACTAGTTTTATTACCTTGTGCATTTTGCTTTATTTGATCTAATTTAATTAAAATTTTATTTATTCAAAAAATATGTACTGAAAGAACTTATAATACAACTTAAATATATGTAGGCGACAAAGCAATAAATTATTTATTATGAAGCAATTTTTTATATAACTTAACATTTATTTAAAAAAAAAAAAAAAAAAAAAACTAAACTTACTCTAATTCCATTCATACTTAAAGCATACAAATTTACAATAAAATTTATTTTAATTCTTAATACTTTATTAAATTTTAAATAATTTAAGCGCATGCAAGTATGAAACGTACGTAATAAAACGAATTTCTTAAGTAGAACTTTTTATTTAATTTGAATGCAATTAATGCAAATATCCCTTCAATATTTTAAATTGAAATCATATGTACATAGAAAGCTAACAATTTCCTTTTCCTCCACAACACAGGGAAGGCATTAAACACTAGTTCTAAGTTATCAATTGAAGAAATGAAATTGTTTTTTTTTTTTTTTTTTTTTTTTTGAATTAGATACATTTTTTTAAAATTCCAATGCGATGAAATGCTGTGTCCGAATAACCCCAATACCATTCGACAGCAACACAACAATTCTGCTGTCATATTTGCCTCAAGAAAGGGCACTCGGCATCTTCGTGTTGGCATCGTCTCAACCCCCAATATGTTCCTTCATCTACAAATACTACAAACAAAGCTCTCGCCGCTAGCGTGGACAGCCCGCATGTCAACTGGTTTCTGGACTCGCGGGCAACGTCACACCTTACAAATTCACTTGATAATATGTCCCTGTCCAACTCCTATCAAGGAACTGATAGCATCATCGTCAGAGACGGTCGACGGTCGATCGGTAAACATAGCTCATGCCGGGGCTGGTATATTACCAACCCCGAATCGTAAGCTTCTCCTATCCCAAGTTCTTAACACTCCGCAATTATGCTACAATCTTTTATTTATTTCCAAAGTAACCAAATATAACAATATCTTTGTTTCGTTTAACCCATCTGATTTTGTTTTTAAGGATCTTACGACGAAGAAAGTACTTCTACAAGGCCCGTGCACCAACAGTCTTTACCCAATTCGAACTAGCCAATCATTGGCCCAGAACACAGCTCTCTCAGCTGCGCACACATCCCCATGCCATTCAAGACTTGGCCATCCGCATCAAAAGATTCCTTATATTATTTCTGCAAATAATCCGCAGCTTAAAATATCGTTAGAACTGTCTGTTTGTAATTCTTGCAAAATGTCAAAGAGTCACAAACTTGTATTTCCTAAAACTGCTCACCGTTCTAATTCTTTACTGTCTTTAATTCACTTGGACATTTGGGGACCGGCTCCTGTAACTTTGTTTCAAGGATTTGGCTACTACGTTCATTTTATTGATGATTTTTTGCGAATCACGTGGATTTTCCCTATGAAAAATAAGTCTGAAGTTTTTAGTATTTTTTGCAATTTTAAAACTCAGATTGAGAAATATACCTCCAAATCTATTAAAGTTTTTCGTACAGATGGTGGAACGGAATTCGTCAATCAACATTTCCAAGAATTCCTCCAAACTAACGGCATTCAACATCAACTGTATTGTCCTTACACTCCGGAACAAAATGGAGTCACCGAGCGTAAGCATAGGCATCTAATTGAGACGACTCGCACCTTACTTCACATGTCCTCCGTTCCTTACATCCATTGGCCGGAAGCAGTCTTGACCTCTTCTTACTTGAATAACCGTATGCCTTCACCCGTTACTCATCATCTGTCCCCCTTCGAAATTCTACACAATACCAAACCCGAGTATAGTCATCTTTGTGTCTTTGGATGTGCTTGTTTTCCCCTTGCACCTCCGCACTCACATCATAAATTATAACCCAAGGAAAAAATTTGTGTGTTCCTTGGATATTCAGATATCTACAAGGGCTACAAATGCCTCGACATATCCACCAATAAAATCTCAATCTCTCACCACACAACCTTCGACGAAATATCTTTCCCTTTCAAACAACAACCTACAACCTTCCTCCATCTTCTGCTGACCCCTCTCCTTTTTTCCTTACACCAACCTCTGTCTCCTACCCTTACACCAAACCAACGCCAACCCAGCTCTCCATAGTTCCTCAGTCTACACGGTGTCACAATCCAGCACCTATTAGTCATGACATTCCGTTTCAGTCCTCGCTAACCAGCTCTCCATCGAGATCAGTTACTCCAACTCCTCACCCTCTGTTAGATATGTGGCAAACAAGGTCATTCTGCAATTAAATGCTAGTATAGACATGATCTGCATTGTACAACGGAGCCTCAATCCTCTGCTTTCTTTACTCCTAACACTTCTCCATCTTCACCCGATTGGTACTTGGACAGAAGTGCATCATCCCATCTCACTTCTGACTCTGCATTTCTTCAATCCTACGGTTTGTTAGAGAAATATTCTAAGCTTGTGAGGTAATAACAACTGTGGTTTGTTATTCTGCCAGCTAATGCTTGCTGTGATAATGTGTAGATGGAGGGACCAAAATCTCCAACCGGTCAAGGCCATCGAGCGCCAAAAGCTTTACTCCGGCGGTACCAATGACTATGAGTATTACGTCCACTACACAAAATTTAATAGAAGGCCATCAAAAAAGGAAGCTTCATCTATTATAAAATTTAATGAGCTTAATTATTCTGAATGGAGTGAACAAATTCAGTTTCATTTAGGAGTTTTTAATCTGGATTTTGCCATACTTAATGATAATCCTACTGCTTTTACAGATCTAAGAAGTGTTGAAGAAAGATCTTTTCATGAAACTTGGAAAAGATTAAATAGATTAAGTATAATATTTAAGCGAATAACTGTAGCATATATTATTAAGCCAACACTTCTAATAATAGATAATATTAAAAAAATTTATGAAGTCTGCGAAAAATGTATCTCAACCTGAGTGTACTGATAAATCACGTGTTGGGACTTTTATGGGTATGTTAAACACCATGAAATTTAATGGTTCTCGTAGTACTTATGAGCACATTACTGAAATAATTAATATAGCAGCAAGATTGAATACTATGGGAATGAAAGTGAATGAAAGCTTCCTTGTACAGTTTAATATAAACTCACTGCCTCTTGAATATAGTCTATTCCAAATTAGTTATAATACTATTAAAGATAAATGAAATGTAACTGAATTACAGAGTATGCTTATTCAAGAGAAATCAAGGCTTAAGAAATAAGGAATTCATTCAATTAATTTTATAGATCAATCAGATTTTTAAAAAAATAGGAAAGAAGAATCCTTTATTGCCCTTTTTTTCATAAAAAAGGGCAATAAATGACATCTAAAGTTTAATGTGTCATATGTCCAAATCCAAAAGAAGGAACCAAATAATGATAGATGTTATTTTTGTCACAAGCGTGGACACTATCAGAAAGATTGCCTGAAACGTAAGGCTTGATTTGAAAAGAAAGGTAAGCCTAGTGCTTTTGTATGTTTTGAATCAAATTTGGATGAGATTCCTTATAATACTTGATGGATTGATTTTGGTTATACTACTCATGTTTCAAATGTGATATAGGGATTTCTTATGACCCAAACCATAAAGCCAAATGAAAAGTTTGTCTTCATGGGAAATAGAGTCAAAGCTCAAGTTGAATCCATTGGAACATTTTGTTTGATTTTAGATATTGGGCATCATTTAAATCTTTTTCAAACTCTTTATGTACCTTATATTTCTAGAAATTTAATATCTTTATTGAAACTTGATATAGCTGATTTTTATTTTAAGTTTGGAAGTGAATGTTTCAGTTTATTTAAATGTAATCAGCATATTGCTTCTGGTGTGCTTTGTGATGGTTTATATAAATTAAGACTTGATTATTTATTTGCTGAGACTTTATTAACCTTGCATTATAATGTTGGAAGAAAATATGATTTGATGAATGAAAATTATGTTTACTTGTGGCATAAATATTTGGGTCATATATTCAAAGAAAGAATATAAAAATTAGTAAGGAATGAGATCCATCCTAAATTGGATTTCACTGATCTTGGTATTTATGTGGATTGTATTAAAGAAAAATTTACTAAATACATAATTAAGAAGGCAGCCACAAGAAGCACACAATTTCTTGAAGTCATACACACTGATATATGCATACCTTTTGATGTGCCTTCCTTTAGTAGAGAAAACTATTTTATTATTTTTATTAATGACTTTTCACGTTATAATTATATCATGAAAATCTCAATCAATAGATATCCTTGAAGTGTTTATTAATGAGGTTGAAAGACAATTAGATAGAAAACTGAAAATCATAATGTCTGATAGAGGTGGTGAATTTTATAAAAGGTATGATGAATCTGGATAATGTCCTGGTCTATTTGTTAAATTCCTTGAAAGGCATGACATTTGTGCTCAATACAAAATACCTGACACACAACAAAATGGTATTGCAGAAAGATGCAATCGTACTTTAATTGATATAATAAGATGTATGTTAAGTTATTCCTTTTTTCCTTATCTTTGTGGATGCATACTTTAAAAACTACAATGTATTTGTTAAACAAGGTTCCTAGTAAGACAATTTCAAAGATCCCTTTTGAACTGTGGACAAGAAGAAACCCTAGTTTAAAGCACCTGCATGTTTAGGGTTGCCCAGCGGAAATAAAAATTATAATCCACATGAAAGAAAACTGGATTCAAGAACAATCAGTGGCTTTTTCATTGATTATCAAGAAAAATCTAAAGGGTATAGATTTATTATCCTAATCATAATACAAAAATTATTGAAATTGGAAATGTTATGTTCGTTAAGAATGGTGAAATTAGTGGGAGTACAGAACCTCGTAATGTATAGGTTAAAAAAGTTGGAGTAAAAATTTTTTTTCCTATCACTTCTAATAAAGTTATTATTCCTATTGTTGTTGAAAAGTTTGATAATATACATGATGAGCAAATTAATGATAATACATCTCAAGATGAAGTTATCACCAATGAACCTATAATTGATGAATCACAAGAAATAGGATTAAGAAGATCTACTAGATTTAAAAGATCTAATATTTTGAATGATTATATGGTTTATCTTCAAGAGTCATATTTTGACTTAGGAATTGATTATGATCTAATTTTATTTTCACAAATAATAGAAAGTGTAAATTCTAATAAGTGGTTAGATGTCATGATAGAAGAGTTAAAATCAATGAATCATAATAAAGTCTAGGACATCATTGAATTGCATGAAGGTTCTAACAGAGTTAGGTGTAAATGGATTGTTAAGACCAAACGCGACTCTAAAGGCAATATTAAACGTTATAAGGCTAGACTTGTTGCCAAAGGTTTTACTTAGAAAGATGGTGTTGACTACAAAGAGACATTTTATCCAGTTTTTAAGAAGGATTCATTAAGAATTATTATGACAATAGTGACTCATTATGACTTAGAGTTACATCAAATGGATATGAAAATAACCTTTCTTAATAGGGATTTAGAGGAAGAAGTTTATATGGATCAGCCTGAAGGGTTTTCGGTTGAAGGAAAGGAACACATGGTGTGTAAACTTAAGAAATCAATATACGGACTTAAACAAGCTTCCCGATAATGATATCTAAAGTTTAATAATATCATCATTTCCTTTAGATTTAAAAAAATCACTATTGATCGGTGTATATATATCTAAACGTTAGTGGGAGAAAGTTTATAATTTTAATTTTGTATATTGATATATTTTGTTTACTACTAATGATCTTGGTTTATTGAATGAAACTAAGAAATTTCTCTCAAATAACTTTGAAATAAAAGATATGGATGAGGCATCTTATGTTATAGGAATAGAAATATTCCATGATAGATCACAAGGAATGTTAGGATTATCTCAGAAAGGATATATCAATAAAGTTCTTAAGAGATTTAAGATGAAAAAATATTCAGCAATCATTGTTTCAATTCAGAAAGGAGATAAATTGAGCCTTATGCAATGCCCAAAGAATGAATTGAAACATAAAGAAATGAAATAAATTCTTTATGCATTTATTATTAGAAGTTTAATGTATGCTCAGACTTGTAATAGATCAGATATAAGTTTAGTTGTTGGAATGTTGGGTAGATATCAAATAATCCAGAGCTTGATCATTGTAAAGCTACAAAGAATTTTTTACGATATCTACAAGGAACAAAGGAATGCATGCTCACTTTTAAAAGATCTGATCACCTTGAGGTGATAGAATATTCAGATTCAAATTTTACTGAATATTTGGATTCTAGAAAATCCACATTTGAATATGTGTTTCTCTTAAATGGAGGAGCAATATCTTGGAAGAGTGCAAAGCAGTCCGTCATTGCTGCATCCACAATGGAAGTTGAGTTTGTGGCATATTTTGAGGCCACAATTCAAGGATTATAGTTGCAGAATTTTATTTCGGGACTTTAAATTATTGACAGTATTGTCAAGCCGCTGAAAAATTTATTGTGATAATACTGCATCAGTCTTCTTTTCTAAGAACGACAAGTATTCAAAAGGTGCTAAATATAGGGACTTAAAATACTTTGCCGTCAAAGAAGATGTTCATAAACAAAGAGTATCATTTGAGCACATTAGAACCAATCTTATGATTGCATATCCATTAACTAAAGGGTTGCCACCGAAGACATTTCATGAACATATTGTTAGGATGGGCACTACTGAAAATCCTTATTAAGTTTATATTTATTTATTTATTATATCTTTTGATATTTTGAGCTATTTTTATTTTGTTTCTAACAATTAGTGTATCACATTTATTATGTTATGTATATATGAATGTTTATGAGAATATTGATGGGATTTATCTTTTGTAAAGACATCATAGTTGGATCATTATGTGTGTATCTTATTATACTTCATATTAAGCATAAGATTAGTATCGTGATATAGGAAGGAAATGCATCAAATTAATGGTGTATGACCGCCATGATTCGTATTAATTTTGTACTTAAATAATAAATTTATGATTTGATCAATTTAAGGAAGAGGATTTATGTATTGCACTTTAAGTTAATTAAATTATTAATTGAATAATTTCATATGAGCCAAGTGGGAGAATGTTAGAATAATTAAATAAGATAATTATGTGAGACATCACAATATTTATTTAAGAATATATATTTAATTATATAAACCATTAAGTAGCCCAAATATTTGAATTATTGAAATTTAATTATTTATGTTTAAATCCTATTGATAAAAAATAGATGATTTGATCAATCGTTTATGAACCGTTTGATCAAATAACTCCTATGAGTGGTTATTGTAACCAATTCGCAGGAAATAACTACCGGTCCTCTCTCTCTCTCATTATGAGAAGTTACTTTGCTCCATAGAGAATTCACTCATGATAGAAGAAAGTGAAGGGACAAGGGAGAGAAACCGTAGTTCGAAATTTGACAAAATCAAAATGAATTAAGGTATGTTTTCTTTCGATTAAGAAAAGATTTTGAAAATCATTTTGTTTAATATCTTGAGGATTTAAAACTTATGTAAAATTCAAGTTTTTCATTTTATTTCATATACATAATTTATGATGCGAGTTCTTGCAAAAATTAGAGAACTCTTAATACATGTTAGGAGTTCTTGTAAAAGTTAGATAACTTAATCTTAAAAAAAGTTCTTGTATGAATTCGAGAATTTGAAACATAAATGTGATTAAGTTCTTGCAAGATAATTAAGAACTCTATTAAGTCTTACATTTATATCATATAAATGTATAACTCAACTATTTATCAGTAGAATGTTATTGCTTCTTTGAAGTTTAATAAATTTTAGTCTAGAAAGAAATTAAAGGATCCTAATTGACATTTGAACTAAAAAGCATCCTGAGGATAATGTCCACTCTGAGCTAAACAGAAACAAAATAAATGAAGATAATAAACTAATGAATATGATAGAAATTTCTAAATTGATAAAATGTCTTTGCAAAAAATCTTTTTTCGACCCCTCAATTTTGGCCTTACTCACCTAACGTATATTTCAAACAGAAAAAGATTAATTATATAAATTTATAATATATAATAATAATAATAATTTTATTTTATAATGTTATCGGCCTTTTTATCATTAAGGGAATATTTATTTTAAAATAGTTTAATATAAAATGCATTAATATGAGTTTAAAAATGATTAAATTAGACATGAAATAACTTTTTATATGAAAATTTGTATTTTGTAAATTATTAATTTAATATATTTAATTTAATAAAATATGTTATCTAAACATATTCATTATGTATTATTTCTTTTAAATATTTAGAATAAAAACTATTAAATATTTAATTAATAGTCCGACTTTCTGGTCAACCGGTTCAAATTTGGTTTTCTTCAATCCCACTTCCAGGAGTTATTTGAACGGCAAACCGGCTGAACCAAATGGTCTAATCCTTTTTTAAAAACCTTTAAAGAAGGGCAAAAAAATGAAAAGAAATAGCCACTAGTTTTTTTACTTTTAATTTTATTTTAGTTTTCTTTAATTTATAGTATTATATATAAATATCTTATATAGTTAAAATTTATATCTGATAATATTGACTCAAGATTAGTTCTGTCAATATATGACACGACCCGAAAACCCGACTCGAACTCGATCCTAGTTTTTCGGGGTCAGGTTCTATTTTTTAACCCGTTGTAAATTTTGGTCGGGTTCGGGTCAACCCGACAACACGATAATGACCCGAAAATGACACGGTTTGACCCGCGCTGCCCAGCACTGGCTCATTTCGCCGTTTTGCGTATTATACGAAAAAATGAAAGCATTTAGGGCTTTAGGCATTTAGGGCTCATTTTAACTTTTTGAGACTTTGAGACATCGAGTCTTCCATCTTCATCTCTTCTCCTCCCGACTGTCGAATCTAGGGTTTTCTATTTTCTCGATCGATATCACGGTGTTTCATGCTTCCTGGCTTCCTGCCTCCTTGAGGACCTTGACGGAGCTTCTCTCCTCGTCACTCATTAGTGTCGTCGTCTCCTTAACGGTTTTTCCTGCTCAAAGCTTTTCTCCTCCTTAGTCCTTGCTATTTCATGCTCTTTTTTATTTTTATTTGTTGTGCAATTGTGCTAATTACTTACTATCATGTTACTATGTTTGAGTGATCTAGTAATCCTTGTTGAAGTTTCATCGTTCTTCTTCGGTTATTCCAAAGATTTTAAGCTGTTATGCAATTTTCTTTTGATTTTCTGATTAGGGCATGACATTTATCTATTTTTGTATTTGCCGATTAGGGCATGAATCGCATGATGTTGGGTTTTTTGGCCATTTAGGCATGCTATAAGCCTGTAAGTTTGTTGAAGGATTTAGCCCTAACTAAAAGTCTGAAATAAAGTAATAAATGGCCTTATGTTGAACCATTGAATGATTTTTTGGATAGTATTTTGAATATAGGCCTGTCAGTTTAACTATTGCGGGCTTATTAGTTATTTTTGGTGCTGCCTGTTGCAATGTTTTGTCTCCGGACGCTGATTCAGTGCTGTGGATTCAAAGAAATACATTAAAACTCAAAAGCATATAAATCATGTAGTGTAGCCTGCTGGATGGACCTACAAGAAGCTGGTATAGTGCCATAGTGGTATTCACATGTATTTCTTTGAAATTTAATATTTTAGGATGTTCTTTCATATTGAATTATTTATGATATTTAGCTGTTTAGTAATATGGATTAAATCCTTTAATTGGTTCATCAGATGGAGGATTCAAAAACACTTATTGAACTTTTTATTGATGAGAATGAGGAACTTCACATTGAAGATAATTTGGTAGAGCCATTTAATGATGGTTCTGTGGTAATTAAGAAGTGTAGGAGGATGACTTCGAAGGTTTGGGGGCATTTTGTGATGCTATCTAATCCTACAGATGGTAAGCAAATCTGTAAATGTAAAACATGTGGTGCACAATACTTGTGTGAGAGTAAAAATGGGACTGGTAACTTAAGAAGACATTTGCAAAATTGCAAGAAAAGAGATCTACTAGACATAGACCAGCTCATATTGCAAACCACTTCAAATTCTTCTATTTTTATGACTGATCATAAGTTTGACTCGTCAGAATTTCGCGTTTTATTTACTGCTTGCATAATTATGCATGATTTTCCATTCCAATGTGTTGAATGGTAGGGTGTTCGAGCACTTTTGAGCTATCTTCATCGGGATGTTCAACTATTTTCTAGGAATACAACAAGGAATGATTGCAAGAAATTATTTAATAAAGAAATTTCAAATATTCGTTCACAGTTATCTAAGTGCAGTAACAGAGTTTGTGTTACATCTGACCTGTGGACATATATAAACACTGATGGATTTATTTGCTTGACTGTGCATTTTATTGATAATGATTGACATCTACATAAAAAGATCATTACATCTGACCTGTGGACATCTATAAACTAAGTTTATTGCAGTTTTATCTCTAAGACGATAGGTGATTGAAGAATGAAGACAGATTGTCATATTCAGACATTCTTAAAGGTTGAAGTAGTCAAGTTCGAACCATTGAAGGCTTGAACCTTGAAGCTTCTATATTAAGTTATTTACATTTGTTGTAAATGGGATAATTAAATTAGCAAATAGCAATTGAAATTTCTCTTATTTGATATGTGAGATTGTACCTTTATAATTGACTAATTGTAACATGTAATGATGTAAATTATTTGCAGATTTGTAATTGTAAAAATTTGCCCATGGTTTTCACTTTTCAGCCATTTAAAACATGTTTTTAATTTTTTATAGTGCAGCCGGGTCAAACGGGTCAGGTTGGGTTGACCCGGACCCAAAGTAGGTTGGGTCCGGGTCAGCATAAATGACCCGTTTCAAGAAATGGGTTGGGTTCAGGTTGACCCGAATGGGGTCGGGTCAATTTCGGGTTGGACCTGAACCCGACCCGAAACCCGTTTTTGACAACCCTACTCAAGATGCTCTCCACATGGGACTAACTTATTATAGAAATTGCAGAAAAAGTTGAAACCGATTCCACTTCTTGTGGCATTTGATTTCTCAAACGTTAGTTTTTTTTTTGGCGAGAAAGCCCTGGTCTATCTAGCATGCAACCCACATCAATTCACACGGGCCAACACTTAAGGCTTTCACTGCTTGCCAAAAGATTCGAACCATGGACCTAGGCTTTGCCCAGTTGGCTATTCTCCACCCGGACAAGCAGCGGTGGGTAAACGCTCTTTTTTAAACCAAAAAGTTGGCAACTACTTCTCATATGGTTGCAATTTTACACATGTAATTTTCCTATTTTTAATGATACAGGCTTAGCATCAAAATTTCCCCCAAAAAAAATTATTCATAGATGTCGTCCGGAGGTGGCACAGAATAATTTCTCCTATTTTATTACCCTTTGGAGCCAACTTTTATGTTGTTACCACCATCTTCCAATTTTTTTATATATTTTCTTCAATGTTTTTAAAACATAACCGGGTCGCATCCAACTTACAAAGTCGACTTCGCATTGAACCAGTGGTTCAACCAATGAACTTCTCAACAGGTCTGAATAAGAAAGAACAGGCCGGTTCAATAAAAAAAAAATATTTTTGTTTTAATTAAATTTTAAACAATATATTTTAGATTATTAAATTTCTTTTATTTTTTTTAAAATATTTTTATTAAATTTGATGATTAATAGTATCATAATATTTGCATTCACTGTTCTATTAATTTCAATAACATATATTTATGAAAAATAAAAATTTTAAAAAAAGAAAAGAAAAAAATTTGTATCGAGTCGTTAGCAAGTCTAACAACTATGATTACTTTAATTTTTTTTATTTTTTTTATTGATTTTAATAATTAATATTAACTATTAATATATCTATTTGTAAAATTTTGTCTTCCAAATTTGAAATTCATGGGCGAATTGCTCTGCGGGGCCGAAACGAAAAAATTGCTTTGAATGGACCTAATGCATAAATATTTTATCATATTTCCTTTAAAAATTCTTCTCGAGGGGAGAAATTTTTTAAAGTATGATAAAAAATCTAATTATGTTATTAAGCATCATTAAAAAAATTAAAATGAGAAAATCATTTGCTAAAAAGGCGACTTAGTGCTGATGCAGTACATCATTTACTAGCTCAACTAATTAATACTGTATCAAGTTGCCTTTAACGGACGACTTGCTATTGTAACATAACAGTAAAATAAAATTTAATTGTTATGTTACAATAGCAAGTCGTCTGTTAAAGGCAACTTGATACAGTATTAATTAGTTGAGCTAGTAAATTATTATTTTTACGTCTTGCGTTCTTAGAGATAGAGTAAGAATCTCTGCTAGGGTTTAGTGTTTCTCTTTGCGCGTTTTCCCTCCCGCCGCCGGAGGAGGACTCCGTCTTCTGGATGTCCTCCTCATCCGCCTTTCCTCCTTTATCCAACTCCCCCTCATCCATGGCTTCCCTCTCCAAAAACCTTCTTCACTGGAAGCAGCTTTTCTCTTCACAAACCCCTGTTTCTCACGACTTCTCTAGCTCCCTAGCTTACCACCCCACAAAAAATTTTATGGCTCATTTCACTAAAACTCAGGTCGATGCTGGAGCTCCTGAGTGGCATCTGTCTTTAGTTGGTTACTCCATCGGTAGAAGACCTTTCTACGAGGCCCTTCTAGCGGTGATCAAGCGTACATGGAAGCTAAAAGGGGATCTCTCCCTTCTTACCCTTGATGACGGCTTCTTCCTTCTGAAGTTCTCCTCCCCGGAGGATTACGATATGGCTTGGTCTGGAGGACCGTGGTTCTTCTTCGGTAAGCCTTTTATCCTCCAGAAATGGTCGCCGGATTTCAGTCCAAAATGGGAAGAGTTTGCTTCCATACCTCTCTGGATTAAGATAAAAAACCAACCGCTTTCTTGCTGGACGCCAGAAGGAATCTCAAAAATTGCTAGCTGTGTTGGAGTACCTATTGCGGTGGATGCTCTCACGGCGGCAAAAACCAGGTTAACCTTTGCTCGTGTTTGCGTACAGGTTCCCTGCTCTTCTTCTTTGCCTGATGAAATTTTTATTTCGGTTGATGGTAAAGTCTCGCCTCTTTCGGTTCTTTATGATTGGAAACCTTCGCCTTGCACCTTCTGCAACTCCATTTACCATGCCCACCAACAATGCCCAAAAAATCCTAATCCCCCTCCTTCCTCTACCCTGCCTCCTAAGGCTAGGGGTAGGAGTTCGAGTCGAAAACCTCGACAAAGTCAACCTCCACTTTCTGTTAACTTTCAAAAACCGCCCAACCCTTCTTCAGCCACGACTACTTCTACAGTAGCCCCTCCACTCCTAACTGGCCCTTTTTCTCATCAAACCAACCTCCAAACTATCCCAATTTTGAATCTCAACTCACCCCCGACAGATGTCACTTCTGCTGACATCCCTACTTCCTCTAAGTCTTCTTCTCCTCTCCCTGCTTTTAAGCAATCTAGCCTTCCTATTAACAATAAATTTGATCTTTTGACTGATCAGCAGGATCAATCTGTCATCCCCACCTCTTCTACTTCTGACCCTCTACCTACTTCTCTTCCTAATACCTCACCTATTGACCAACCTACCAACCAATCACCTCCTAAGAACCAAATCACTTCATCCTTACCTTCCACCTCCCAACTTTCCTCTGAGAACAGCCCTTCTCAGAACTCCAACTTCAGCAATGACTCTGCCAACGAAATCCATAGCCCAAAAAATACTCGGAGCAAGCAAGCCAAAAAGGCTACCAACTCCAAACATAAACATAAATGATCCTTCCTCGTATGGCATCTTGGAACATAAGAGGGTTCAATAGTGCCTCTAAAGTTATGTCTTGCAAGTCCTTGGTGAATAAATTCAAGTTAGACCTACTGTTTATTCTAGAAGCTAAAATATCTGCGGATGCTGTGTTATATGATTGGTTCTCTAACTCTCATAAAGTTTTCCCTGTTGAGGGCTCCTACAACAATTTTTCTTTTTCTTCACCTAGTCGGATCTGGGTGAAATGGAATGCTGAGAAGGTTCAGTTTAAGCCTCTTTTTACTTCTAGTCAAGTAATTCATGGAGTTATTCAAGCTGAGAATATGGATGTCTGCTGCATTTTGGTTATCTATGCCTCTAATTTCATTTCTAAAAGACATTTGCTTTGGGATACGGTTGCTTCTCTGGTTAGTAATGAATCTTTGCCTTGTGCTATTTTGGGTGATTTTAACTGCTGCATTTCCCCGTCGAATAAAGTGGGGGGGGGGGCTGTAATAGCATGAACTGCTCCAGTATCGTCCAGGACGATCTGGGATCGTCCTGGGACGATCAGTTGAGGATTTGCTCCAGAATTTGCCCAGAATTACTCCAGGTGATTTCCTGTAGGCATCGTCCAGGCCGATTGGAGACATCGGCCAGGCCGATTGGTACTGTAGAAAATATCGGCCAGACAACAGCCCTGGAAGGAAGTCCAGGATTAGTTCAGAGTCTGATCAGTATAGGTATTGTTTTGTACCTTTTGATTTTTGTACAGTCATGGCTTTTCTGTTCTGTCTTTCTTTCTGTCTAAAAG
Source organism: Dendrobium huoshanense (assembly GCA_016618105.1). NCBI lineage: Eukaryota > Viridiplantae > Streptophyta > Magnoliopsida > Asparagales > Orchidaceae > Dendrobium > Dendrobium huoshanense. The sequence goes on along the minus strand of CM028353.1, from coordinate 30,953,376 downwards.
TCATGTACTGTATTTGTAGATGATTGTTTTGAGGAAAAGAAATGATAGATGTTTTGTTCCGCTGCATTTGATGTTTTTAGTAGCTCTGTGTTTGTTTGTGTTGTTTAAAATATTTAGAAGATTCAGTTCCGAACCAAATTCTAAAGCTAGATCCTGGTTAGTGTTGCTCTCGTCGCGGCCCGGTGCGAACGGGATCCGTCTCGTCTCGGGTCGGGTCGTGACAAGCTTTTTGGTATCAGAGCAATGGTTTTGGAATTTGGGAATTTTGTGAAGCAGAGCTTCTACTGTCCGATCTGATGACCTGGATAGACATTTGCAGTTGTTTCTGAGGTTGAAATCTCTGAGATTCGAGGGCGCTGTTGAGCCCAGAGCTGCTGAGGAGTGGCTGAGGAGGTTGGAGAAGACTTTTGACGGGATGCAGTGTCCGTCAGACAGGAAAGTACCGTTGGCAGTTTTTCTGTTAGATGGAGAGGCTGAGCACTGGTGGGAAGGCCAGCAGGCAGCCAGATTTCAGGGCAAACTAAACTCTTTGATTACCTGGGAAGAGTTCACTGAGGTATTCCGAGACTGGTTTGTTCCTCCTTCTGCACGACAGCAGATGCAGGAGAATTTTCTGAGACTTGTTCAGGGGAGCAAGACGGTGATGCAGTACGAGGCTGAGTTTACTGCATTAGCCAGGTACGCTCCGCAGCTGGTTAGCACTTCTGCTGAGAGGTGTTACAGATTTCTGAGGGGATTACGAGATACTTTGAGGCAGCCCCTGATACCATTCCGGATCACCGACTTCTCTGAGCTTGTGGAGCGAGCTCGTCTGATAGAGAACGACCTGATGGCTACTCAGCAGCGGTGGACTGCGAGTAGGAAGAGATTTGGAGGTGAGGCTTCTGGCAGTGGTTCCTCTGGGAAGAGGAGATTCGTTTCTGGTTCTGGATCTGGGGATTCCAGGAGGAGCGGAGGGTCGTTTGGTACTGCTACCAGTACGACGAGTTCTGGATCATTCAGTTCGGCACCTGTGTGCCAGAACTGTAATATCACGATCTGCTCCAGTATCGTCCAGGACGATCTGGGATCGTCCTGGGACGATCAGTGGAATTCAGCTCCAGATTCTGCCCAGAATTGCTCCAGGTGATTTCCTGTAGGGATCGTCCAGGCCGATCGAGGTATCGTCCCGGGACGATCAGTGGATGGCACAAGTCAGAGAATAGGGGTTTTTATCGCCTATGAACAGTAAGTATCGTCCTGAAAAATCGTCCCAGGACGATGGGAATTGGTCTGATCGTCCAGGACGATCGAGACGATCGGCCGGGCCGATATGAGCATTACTTAAAGGGAAATGAGTCATTTTGAGGAGAGAGAAAATTTTATAAAATATCAGATTTTGATCCGAGGAGAGAGGAAGAAAAAGAGAAAAAGAAAAAGTTGATTTCGAGAAGACGCGGAGCCGTTTTCGATCGAAGTGGCTGTTGAGGAAATTGCTGTGCTCGAGGTAAGGCACATTCCGTCTTTCTCAATTTTCAGTTCCGTCGCGGTTGGCGGTATTTTTCTGTCCGGATTTCGTTTTCGTTACGATTTTTCGTCCGTATCTTTTGATTGGTTCAGTTTTTACCGCGTAAGTTTCTGTATATCGTTATCGTGCCGGGTGTGCACGTTTTGACTATATTTTGAAGATTTTTGTCCGGGTATTTTTGATTCGGCGATGTTTTTCGTAGACTACAATTTTCTGTGAAATTGTAAATTCTCTGTGCAGTAGAATAAATGTTCTGGAATGTGATTATCTATGTTCTGTGCGAATTCGGTAAATTTTCTTTGCAGGAATTTTGTGTAAATTCTGTATACTGCCGTTGTGCTGCCCGATTTTTGGGTAATTTCTGAATTGTCCGGATTTCTTCTGAATTGAAATGCTATGTGTATAAGCTATAAAAAGGGAGTTATAAGGGGCCTGGATCCTATGAGATTCAGTTAGTGAAACGGGAAATTTAGATGAGCTCAAGTTGGAGAAATATCAGTTATATTCCGGATCCGTGAATTCTATTATTCATGTGCTGTGAGCACATTTAGCTTAGCTATTAATTATTCAGCGAATTTTTGGTGCCGTGAGCACAAGGGAGACATAAGGGTTAGAATCCGTAGTGATTCTGTTTAGTTTAGTTTAGCTATTAATTACTCAGCTATTATTCTGGTGCCGGGGGCACACTTAACTATATTAAATATCTGATATCTGATCTGATATGTGATTGTGATACGATTTTGTTCTGTTTCGATATGATCTGTATAATTCTGACTCTGCTGAGTTTATTCTGATCTGTGATCTGATCTGTACGATTCTGATTCTGATTTGATATCTGTCCGTATAAGTTCTGATTTCCGATTCTGTTCTGATTTCTGATCTGATTTCTGTCTGATAAGTTTGGTTTTGGTTTCTGAGAATTTAGATTGGTGGTTTGTTGCTTTGCTGAGCTGTTGAGCTCACCCTTGCTTTCTGGTGGTTTTCAGATTCTGGGAAGGGCAAGGAGGTTCAGGACTAGAGTTCAGAGTCTGATCAGTATAGGTACTTTTGTACTTTTGATTTTTGTACAGTCATGGCTTTTCTGTTCTGTCTTTCTTTCTGTTAAAAGCCATGTACTGTTCTGTAGATGATTATTTTGAGGAAATGAAAAGATAGATGTTTTGTTCCGCTGCATTTGATGTTTTTAGTAGCTCTGTTGTTCTGTGTAGGTTTGTTGAGTTAAGTATTTGGAAGATCAGTTCAGTAACCTAATCCAAAGCCAGATCCTGGATAAGCAAGTAAGTCTCTCGTCGCGATCCGGCTCGGGCGAGATCCGTCCCCGTCGGGTCGGGTCGTGACAAGCTTTTGTGGTATCAGAGCACTGGTTTTGGAAACAGGTTGGATTGTAAAACAGAGCTCTAGGAAGTGATCAGTGAGTCTGTCTGGGAGGTAGTTTTGGGTCGTTTGGCTTTTTATTGTGTTGTTTTTGTGTTGTTTTTGTGATAGTTTTCCGGATTTTCTGGATTTTTCTGTATGGATCAGCCAGACCCAGACATGACAGACGGTCAGAGTGATGATCAGGCAGCACCAGTGGGGAGTACAGCCCCAGTGATCGGTGCTGATACGCTTTCACAGTTTGCGTCACTTGTTGCTCAGATGATGAGCGAGACTCAGAGCAGAGCTTCTACTGTTAGATCTGAGGATATTGATCGACACCTGCAGTTATTTTTGAGGTTGAAGCCTCCGAGGTTTGAGGGCGCTGTTGAGCCCAGAGCTGCTGAGGAGTGGCTGAGGAGATTAGAGAAGACTTTTGACGGGATGCAGTGTCCTGCAGACAGGAAGGTTCCGTTAGCTATTTTTCTATTGGACGGAGAGGCTGAGCACTGGTGGGATGGCCAGCAGGAAGCCAGATTTCAGGGTAGATTGAACTCTTTGATCACTTGGGAAGAGTTCACTGAAGTATTCAGAGACTGGTTTGTTCCCCCTTCTGCACGATAGCAGATGCAGGAGAGTTTTCTGAGGCTGGTTCAGGGGAGCAAGACGGTGATGCAGTACGAGGCTGAGTTTACTGCATTAGCCAGGTATGCTCCGCAGCTGGTTAGCACGTCTGCTGAGAGGTGCTACAGGTTTCTGAGAGACTTACGAGACACTTTGAGGCAGCCTTTGATACCGTTCCGGATTACTGATTTCTCTGAGCTTGTGGAGCGAGCTCGTCTGATTGAGAACGACATGACGGCTACTCAGCAGCGGTGGACTGTGAGTAGGAAGAGGTTTGGAGGAGAGACTTCTGGCAGTGGTTCCTCTGGGAAGAGGAGATTTGTTCCTGGTTCTTGATCTGGAGATTCCAGAAGGAGCGGAGGATCGTCTGGTACTGTTACCAGTACGACTAGTTCTGGATCTGTCAGTTCGGCACCTGTGTGCCAGAGTTGTGGACGGCGACACCATGGCCAGTGCTACAGGATAGCTGGTCTTTGTTTCAGATGTGGTCAGCCGGGACATAGGATTGCAGAATGTCCACAGATGGGATTTGAGCAGCGATCTGAGGGCTTCGTCAGACCTGTTGGTTCAGCAGCAGGAAGACCGAGGACTGTTCCTCCACGCCCTGAGGGATTTGCTGGTAGAGGTGGTGGTTCTAGTTCTGCACCACGGAGACCACCTACGATTCAGAGGGAGCAGAGTAGTTCTGTTGCTTCAGCTCCTGTTCCAGTTCAGCCACGAGTTTACAGCTTGAGTCAGCAGGAGGCTCGAGATGCTCCGGATTTGGTGACAGGTACGGTTTACATTTCTGATCAGCCCTGTCGTGTTTTGTTTGACTCTGGAGCGAGTCATTCTTTTCTGTCCGAGCACTGTTTTGAGATTTTACATTTGGATTCGATGGTTTTACCGGTTTCTTTGTCTGTGATTTTGTCGGCTGGGAATCCATTGATTGCTCGACAGTTTTGTTTGTGTGAGATCGAGATTTCTGGCAAGAAGTGGAAATCGAGTTTAATTCGATTGCCGATTTCTTCGTATGATGTGATTCTGGGCATGGATTGGCTGAGTCAGTATGAGGCTCAGATTGACTGTCTGAAGAAGCAAGTGAGTTTGCTTGTGGCTGGAGAGAGAGTTGTATTTCAGGGATTACGAGGTGTTCTCTCCAGTCTGATTTCTGCGTTAGAGGTGAGCAGAATGTGGAAGAAGGGATATCCAGTATTTTTGGCTTCGGTGCGGGATCTGAACCTGGAGGTTGGTTCTGTTTCTGAGATCCCTGTGGTACGGGAGTTTGTAGATGTTTTTCCTGAGGAGTTGGTTGGTTTACCTCCGGATAGAGATGTGGAGTTCTCTATCGATGTTTTTCCGGGTACCGCTCCGATATCGAAAGCTCCGTACAGGATGGCACCGAAAGAACTTTCTGAGTTGAAAGTTCAGCTTCAGGAGTTGGTTGACAGAGGGTTTGTACGTCCTAGTGTTTCTCCTTGGAGAGCACCTGTTCTGTTTGTGAAGAAGAAGGACAGTACACTCCGTATGTGTATTGATTACAGAGATTTGAACAAGGCCACGATCAAAAACAAGTATCCTTTGCCTCGGATAGACGACTTGTTTGACCAGCTTTCCGGATCTTCGGTGTTTTCGAAGATTGATTTGCGATCCGGATATTATCAGGTGAAGGTGAAGGAATCTGATGTGGTGAAGACTGCTTTTAGTACTCGGTACGGGCACTACGAGTTTTTGGTTATGCCTTTTGGGGTAACCAATGCGCCCGCTATTTTCATGGATCTGATGAACCGAGTATTCAGGGAGTTCTTGGATCAGTTTGTGATCGTCTTCATCGACGATATTCTGGTATATTCTGCATCTGAGGATGATCATGCCAGACATTTGAGGATTGTATTGGAGACTCTGAGGAGGCATCAGCTGTATGCCAAGTTCTCCAAGTGCGAATTCTGGCTGAAGAGCATTTCATTTCTGGGGCATGTGATTAGCGGAGAAGGTATTTCTGTAGATCCCCAGAAGATTCAGGCGGTTGCTGATTGGCCAAGGCCGACTACGGTATTTGAGGTACGTAGTTTCTTGGGCATGGCCGGGTATTACAGGAAGTTTGTGAAAGGATTTTCACAGATTTCGACTCCTTTGACGAGGCTGACTCAGAAGTCAGTTCCTTTTGTTTGGACACCGGAGTGTGAAGCTAGTTTTTAGAGATTGAAGGATTGTTTGACTTCAGCTCCAGTGTTGGCACTTCCGTCAGGTACGGAAGGTTTTCAGGTGTTCAGTGATGCTTCACTGAAAGGACTGGGATGTGTTCTGATGCAGCATGGTCAGGTAATTGCTTATGCTTCGAGACAGTTAAAACCACATGAGAAGAATTACCCGACACATGATTTGGAGTTAGCTGCAGTTGTTTTTGCTTTGAAGATTTGGCGTCATTACCTGTATGGCGTCACATGTGAGATGTTTACTGATCATAAGAGCCTGAAGTACATTTTTACTCAGAAGGATTTGAATCTGAGACAGAGGCGGTGGCTCGAGTTGATCAAGGACTATGACCTGACTATTCAGTATCAGCCTGGGAAGGCGAATGTGGTAGTAGATGCTTTGAGCAGGAAGTCTTCTGGATTATCAGGTTTGCAGCTTACTTGTGATGACTTTCTGATTCGTGAATTGGAAAGATTGCAATTGGAGGTGATTTCCTCCAGTGATTTGGAGTTGGCTCAGATGAGTATTCAGTCTTCTTTGGAAGCAAGGATTCAAGAAGCCCAGAAGTCAGATTCTGATTATTCGAAGTTGATAGCTCAGATTGGATCTGGTAAGACTCCTGAACTTCGAATTTCTGATTCTGGTGCTATTTTCTGTAAGAACAGGTTGTGGGTACCTGTGTTTGGAGATTTGAGGCGGGAGATTCTGTATGAATCTCATTATTCAGGCTACACTGTTCATCCAGGCAGTGGTAAGATGTACGCTGATATGAAGCTTTTGTTCTGGTGGCCTGGGATGAAGAAGGATGTGGCGGAGTTTGTGTCGAGATGCGAAGCCTGTCAGTTGGTGAAGGCAGAGCATCAGTGACCAGGTGGACTGTTGCAGTCGTTGCCTATCCCTGAGTGGAAATGGGATGAGGTAACGATGGATTTTGTGATGGGTTTTCCTCGATCACGACAAGGACATGATGCCATTTGGGTAGTTGTGGATCGATTGACGAAGTCAGCCCATTTTCTTCCGATCAGACAAACGGATTCAGTTGAACGCTTGGCACAGATATATGTGAAGGAGATAGTCAGATTGCACGGTGTGCCTCGTGTGATCGTATCTGATCGAGATGGACGTTTTACTTCCAGACTTTGGAAGAGTGAGCAAGTTCAGTTTAAGGTCCAACATACCTAACAACCATTTGAGATTTTGGAAAGAATTGGAAAAGCTGCTTATCGCCTATTGCTTTCTGATTCTATGCCTGATGTGCATAATGTGTTTCACGTATCCACTCTGAGGAAGTGGGTATCCGACTCTGGGAAGAAGGTATCAGCTGACGAGGTTGAGATTCAGGAGAATCTGGCGTATAAGGAAGAGCCAGAGTTGATTTTGGCGTACGACGTCCGCAAGTTAAGAAATAAAGAGATTCCGATGGTTAAAGTCCAGTGGAAGCACCGGACTGCACGAGAAGCAACTTGGGAAAAGGAGTCTGATATGAGACGGTCGTACCCGTACTTGTTTTGACTGAGTTTGGATTGGATAATGTCGAGGACGACATTTTTCTGAGTTGGGGAGATTGTAATATCACGATCTGCTCCAGTATCGTCCAGGACGATCTGGGATCGTCCTGGGACGATCAGTGGAATTCAGCTCCAGATTCTGCCCAGAATTGCTCCAGGTGATTTCCTGTAGGGATCGTCCAGGCCGATCGAGGTATCGTCCCGGGACGATCAGTGGATGGCACAAGTCAGAGAATAGGGGTTTTTATCGCCTATGAACAGTAAATATCGTCCTGAAAAATCGTCCCAGGACGATGGGAATTGGTCTGATCGTCCAGGACGATCGAGACGATCGGCCGGGCCGATATGAGCATTACTTAAAGGGAAATGAGTCATTTTGAGGAGAGAGAAAATTTTATAAAATATCAGATTTTGATCCGAGGAGAGAGGAAGAAAAAGAGAAAAAGAAAAAGTTGATTTCGGGAAGACGCGGAGCCGTTTTCGATCGAAGTGGCTGTTGAGGAAATTGCTGTGCTCGAGGTAAGGCACATTCCGTCTTTCTCAATTTTCAGTTCCGTCGCGGTTGGCGGTATTTTTCTGTCCGGATTTCGTTTTCGTTACGATTTTTCGTCCGTATCTTTTGATTGGTTCAGTTTTTACCGCGTAAGTTTCTGTATATCGTTATCGTGCCGGGTGTGCACGTTTTGACTATATTTTGAAGATTTTTGTCCGGGTATTTTTGATTCGGCGATGTTTTTCGTAGACTACAATTTTCTGTGAAATTGTAAATTCTCTGTGCAGTAGAATAAATGTTCTGGAATGTGATTATCTATGTTCTGTGCGAATTCGGTAAATTTTCTTTGCAGGAATTTTGTGTAAATTCTGTATACTGCCGTTGTGCTGCCCGATTTTTGGGTAATTTCTGAATTATCCGGATTTCTTCTGAATTGAAATGCTATGTGTATAAGCTATAAAAAGGGAGCTATAAGGGGCCTGGATCCTATGAGATTCAGTTAGTGAAACGGGAAATTTAGATGAGCTCAAGTTGGAGAAATATCAGTTATATTCCGGATCCGTGAATTCTATTATTCAGGTGCTGTGAGCACATTTAGCTTAGCTATTAATTATTCAGCGAATTTTTGGTGCCGTGAGCACAAGGGAGACATAAGGGTTAGAATCCGTAGTGATTCTGTTTAGTTTAGTTTAGCTATTAATTACTCAGCTATTATTCTGGTGCCGGGGGCACACTTAACTATATTAAATATCTGATATCTGATCTGATATGTGATTCTGATACGATTTTGTTCTATTTCGATATGATCTGTATAATTCTGACTCTGCTGAGTTTATTCTGATCTGTGATCTGATCTGTACGATTCTGATTCTGATTTGATATCTGTCCGTATAAGTTCTGATTTCCGATTCTGTTCTGATTTCTGATCTGATTTCTGTCTGATAAGTTTGGTTTTGGTTTCTGAGAATTTAGATTGGTGGTTTGTTGCTTTGCTGAGCTGTTGAGCTCACCCTTGCTTTCTGGTGGTTTTCAGGTTCTGGGAAGGGCAAGGAGGTTCAGGACTAGAGTTCAGAGTCTGATCAGTATAGGTACTTTTGTACTTTTGATTTTTGTACAGTCATGGCTTTTCTGTTCTGTCTTTCTTTCTGTTAAAAGCCATGTACTGTTCTGTAGATGATTATTTTGAGGAAATGAAAAGATAGATGTTTTGTTCCGCTGCATTTGATGTTTTTAGTAGCTCTGTTGTTCTGTGTAGGTTTGTTGAGTTAAGTATTTGGAAGATCAGTTCAGTAACCTAATCCAAAGCCAGATCCTGGATAAGCAAGTAAGTCTCTCGTCGCGATCCGGCTCGGGCGGGATCCGTCCCCGTCGGGTCGGGTCGTGACAAGAACTGTGGACGACGACACTTTGGCCAGTGCTACAGGATGGCTGGTCTGTGCTTCCGATGTGGTCAGTCAGGACATCGGATTGCAGAGTGTCCACAGATGGGATTTGATCAGCGATCTGAGGGCTTTGTTAGACCTGTCAGTTCAGCAGTAGGAAGACCGAGGACTGTTCCTCCACGCCCTGAGGGATTTACTGGTAGAGGTGGTGGTTCTAGTTATGCACCACGGAGACCACCTACGATTCAGAGAGAGCAGAGTAGTTCTGTTGCTTCAGCTCCTGTTCCAGTTCAGCCCCGAGTTTACAGTCTGAGTCAGCAGGAGGCTCGAGATGCTCCCGATGTTGTGACAGGTACGATTTACATTTTTGATCAGCCCTGTCGTGTTTTGTTTGACTCTGGAGCGAGTCATTATTTTCTGTCCGAGCACTGTTTTGAGATTTTGCAATTGGATTCGTGTTTGCTTCCGGTTTCTTTGTCTGTAATTTTACCGGCTGGGAATCCTTTGATTGCTCGACAGTTTTGTTTGTGTGAGATTGAAATTGCTGGCAAGAAGTGGAAATCAAGTTTGATTCGATTGCCGATTTCATCGTATGATGTGATTCTGGGTATGGATTGGCTGAGTCAGTATGAAGCTCAGATAGACTGTCTGAAGAAGCAAGTGAGTTTGCTTATGGCTGGAGAGATAGTCGTATTTCAGGGATTACGAGGTGTCCTCTCTAGTCTGGTTTCTGTGTTGGAAGTGAGCAGAATGTGGAAGAAGGGATGCCCAGTGTTTTTGGCTTCGGTGCGGGATCTAAACCTAGAGGTTGGTTCTGTCTCTGAGACCCCTGTGGTATGGGAGTTTGTTGATGTTTTTCCTGAGGAGTTGGTTGGGTTACCTCCGGATAGAGATGTAGAGTTCTCTATCGATATTTTTCCGGGTACCGCTCCGATATCAAAAGCTCCGTACAGGATGGCACCGAAAGAACTTTCTGAGTTGAAAGTTCAGCTTCAGGAGTTGGTTGACAGAGATTTTGTGCGTCCTAGTGTTTCGCCCTAGGGAGCACCTTTTTTGTTTGTGAAGAAGAAGGACGGTACACTCCGTATGTATATTGATTACAGAGATTTGAACAAGGTCACGATCAAGAACAAGTATCCTTTGCCTCGGATTGACGACTTGTTTGATCAGCTTTCCGGATCTTCAATATTTTCGAAGATTGATTTGCGATCCGGATATTATCAGGTGAAGGTGAAGGAAATTGATGTTGTGAAGACAGCTTTCAGTACTCGGTACGGGCACTACGAGTTCTTGGTTATGCCTTTTGGGGTAACCAACGCGCCTGCTATTTTCATGGATTTGATGAACCGAGTATTCAGGGAGTATTTGGATCAGTTTGTGATCGTCTTTATCGATGATATTCTGGTATATTTTTCATCTGAGGATGATCATGCCAGACATTTGAGGATTGTGTTGGAGACTTTGAGGAGGCATCAGCTGTATGCCAAGTTCTCCAATTATGAATTCTGGCTGAAGAGCATTTCTTTTCTGGGACATGTGATTAGCGGAGAAGGCATTTCTGTAGATCCCCAGAAGATTCAGGCAGTTGCTGATTGGCCAAGGCCGACTACGGTATTTGAGGTACGTAGTTTCTTAGGCATGGCCGGGTATTACAGGAAATTTGTGAAAGGATTTTCACAGATTTCGACGCCTCTGACGAGACTGACTCAGAAGTCAGTACCTTTTGTTTGGACACCGGAGTGTGAGGCGAGTTTTTAGAGATTGAAGGATTGTCTGACTTCAGCTCCAGTACTAGCACTTCCGTCAGGTACAGAAGGATTTCAGGTGTTCAGTGATGCTTCACTGAAAGGACTGGGTTGTGTCCTAATGCAGCATGGTCAGGTAATTGCTTATGCTTCGAGACAGTTAAAACCACATGAGAAGAATTACCCGACACATGATTTGGAATTAGCTGCAGTAGTTTTTGCTTTAAAGATTTGGCGTCATTACCTGTATGACGTCAGATGTGAGATTTTCACTGATCACAAGAGCCTGAAGTACATTTTTACTCAGAAGGATCTGAATTTGAGACAAAGACGGTGGCTCGAGTTGATCAAAGACTATGATTTGACTATTCAGTATCAGCTTGGGAAGGCGAATGTGGTAGCGGATGCTTTGAGCAGAAAGTCTTCTGGATTATCAGGTATTCAGCTTACTTGTGATGACTTTCTGATTCGTGATATGGAGCGATTGCAGTTGGAGGTGATTTCCTCCAGTGGTTTGGAGTTAACTCAGATGAGTATTCAGTCTTCTTTAGAAACAAGGATTCAGGAAGCCCAGAAGTCAGATTCTGATTATTCGAAGTTGATCTCTCAGATTGGATCTGGTAAGACTCCTGAACTTCGAATTTCTGATTCTGGTACTATTTTCTGTAAAAACAGGTTGTGGGTACCTGTGTTTGGAGCTTTGAGGCAGGAGATTCTGTATGAATCTCATCATTCAGGCTACACTGTTCATCCAGGCAGTGGTAAGATGTACGCTGATATGAAACTGTTGTTTTGGTGGCCTGGAATGAAGAAAGATGTGGCAGAGTTTGTGTCGAGATGCGAAGCCTGTCAGTTGGTGAAGGCAGAGCATCAGCGACCCGGTGGACTGTTGCAATCGTTGCCTATCCCTGAGTGGAAATGGGAGGAGGTAACGATGGACTTTGCGATGGGTTTTCCTCGATCTAGACAAGGGCATGACGCTATTTGGGTGGTTGTAGATCGATTGACAAAGTCCGCCCATTTTCTTCCGATCAGACAGACGGATTCAGTTGATCGCTTGGCACAGATATATGTGAAGGAGATAGTCAGATTGCATGGTGTGCCTCGTGTGATTGTTTCTGATCGAGATGGACGTTTTACTTCCAGACTTTGCAAAGGCATTCAGCAAGGCTTGGGTACGAAACTGCATTTCAGTACAGCCTTTCATCCTCAGACGGATGGACAGTCTGAGAGGACTATTCAGGTGCTGGAAGACCTGTTGAGACTTTGTGTTCTGGACTTTGGCGGAAGCTGGGAAGACCATATCCCGCTGATTGAGTTTGCCTATAACAACAATTTTCAGTCCAGTATCGGTATGGCACCGTACGAGGCTCTGTATGGCAGGAAGTGTCGTACTCCTTTGACTCTGACGGAGGTCGGAGATAGACAGGCTTTGGGGACCACTTTTGCTGATGAAACTGCTCAGAAGATCAGTTTGATAAGAGAAAGATAGAAAGCTGCTCAAGATCGACAGCAGAAGTATTACAATCAGAAGCATAGGTTTGTTGAGTTTCAAGTTGGTGACTTTGTGTATGTCAAAGTCAGCCCGATGAAAGGTGTGAGCAGATTTGGTCAGGTAAGCAAGCTTAGTCCAAGGTATGTTGGACCTTTTGAAATTTTGGAAAGGATTGGAAAAGCTGCTTACAGATTATTGCTTTCTGATTCTATGCCTGATGTGCATAATGTGTTTCACGTATCCACTCTGAGGAAGTGGGTATCCGACTCTGGGAAGAAGGTATCAGCTGATGAGGTTGAGATTCAGGAGAATCTGGCGTACAAGGAAGAGCCAGAGTTGATTTTGGCGTACGACGTCCGAAAGTTAAGAAATAAACAGATTCCGATGGTTAAAGTCCAGTGGAAGCACCGGACTGCACGGGAAGCGACTTGGGAGAAGGAGTCTGACATGAGACAGTCGTACCCGTACTTGTTTTGACTGAGTTTGGATTGGATAATGTCGAGGACGACATTTTTCTGAGTTGGGGAGATTGTAATAGCATGAACTGCTCCAGTATCATCCAGAACGATCTGGGATCGTCCTGGGACGATCAGTTGAGGATTTGCTCCAGAATTTGCCCAGAATTGCTCCAGGTGATTTTCTGTAGGCATCGTCCAGGTCGATTGGAGACATCGGCCAGGCCGATTGGAGACATCGGCCTGGCCGATTGGTACTGTAGAAAATATCGGCCAGACAACAGCCCTGGAAGGAAGTCCAGGATTAGTTCAGAGTCTGATCATTATAGGTATTGTTTTGTACCTTTTGATTTTTGTACAGTCATGGCTTTTCTGTTCTGTCTTTCCTTCTGTCTAAAAGCCATGTACTGTATTTGTAGATGATTGTTTTGAGGAAAAGAAATGATAGATGTTTTGTTCCGCTGCATTTGATGTTTTTAGTAGCTCTGTGTTTGTTTGTGTTGTTTAAAATATTTAGAAGATTCAGTTCCGAACCAAATTCCAAAGCTAGATCCTAGTTAGTGCTGCTCTTGTCGCGGCCCGGTGCGAACGGGATCCGTCTCGTCTCGGGTCGGGTCGTGACAGGGGCTTCCTTTACCTCATAGTAAGATGGGTGAACTCAATAACTTTGTCTTCAATGCTGCTGTTTCTGAATTACCTTCAGTTGGTCACTTCTTTACTTTGTATAACCATAGACTGGATAACCTGATTCATATTAAGCTTGACAGAACCTTCATCAATGATACCTGGCTCTCTTGTTTCCCCAACTCCTACTACATTGTGAGTTAACCGGATGTCTCTGACCACTGCCCGATTATTCTTAATCTGGACCATCCCACCACCAACAAGCACCGGTTTCTGTTTAGGAATTACTGGTGTACTTTACCAGCTTTCTGGAAGTCTATTTTGGAAATTTTCACCTCTCCTCCTTCTGGTAGCCCTATATGTGATCTCTACCATAAGCTTAGAGAGCTCAAATGCCAACTTAAACAAAGTAACTGGAATACTTATAACTTTATCAAAGATAAGATTGAGTCTCTTGCTCAGGCTCAAACTGAAACTCTTTACTGCCTTCAAAATGACCCTTTTGACACTGCTTTAAATGCTAGACTCTTGTCTATTAATTTGGAACTTTCTGAAAATAAAGCTAGATGGGTTGACTGGATCACTCGGAGAAGTAAGGCAAGATGGCTTAAAGATGGGGAGGATGATCTTAAGTTTTTGTATTCCAATATTAATTGCAGGAGCAATTCTAACCATATTAGAGGCATCATGGTGAATGGTGTGTTGCTTAACACCAAAGATGATATTTCTATGGCCTTTATTAACCATTTCCAACAGCTGTTTAATGGTGCCACCCCTATGGGGAATGATAGATTGTCGACTGGAAATACTATTCCCCCTGAGCTTGTTAATAATCTTATTGCCCGTTTCACTATGGATGAGATTAAACAAGTTATTTTCTCCTCTCCCACCTCTGCTGCTCCTGGACCGGACGGTTTCTCTTTTGAATTCTATAAGTCTACTTGGAATTCTATTGGAAACTACATTTGTAAAGCTGTACTCTCTTTCTTTGCCACTTCCTTTCTCCCCAGGCAAGCCAAGAACACTGCTATTGCTCTAATTCCCAAGCACCCACATGCTACTTCTATTAATGACTTTAGGCCTATTTCTTTGTGCAATTCCTTCTACAAAATTATAGCTAAATTGTTGGCAAACCGGATGAAAACTGTTATGCCTCACATTATCCATCCTGCTCAAGCTGGCTTCATCCATCATAGAATTATTACTGATAATATTATTTTGGCTTCGGAGATTTTGAGCAAATTCAATTCTTCTTCTAGAGACAAATACTTTTGTGCTAAATTTGACATACACAAGGCTTTTGATACTATCTCAAGGGATTTCCTTCTTCAACGCCTATATGCTAAAGGTTTTCCTGCAATTTTCATATCTTGGATTAAATCCTGTATCTCTGACGTTCATTTCTCTGTTGCCATTAATGGGTCTCTGGAAGGTTTTTTCAGCTCGTCTACAGGCTTAAGACAGGGCTGTCCCCTCTCTCCTTACTTATTCACGGTGGCTATAAATGCTCTCTCCTGCATCTTTGAGGAAGCTTTTCAGTCTCAGAATTTTCAAGTTTTTAAGATGAGTAACTTAGCCATTCACCATCTTTTATATGCTGATGATTTATTGGTTTTCTCCAAAGCCAATTTACAGGTTTTCTCCAAAGCCAATTTACAGGAGGCTTCCCGTCTTAATGAGATTCTGGATCGTTTTGGCATCTCTTCTGGGTTGGTTGTTAACCCAGCCAAAAGCACCATTTGTTTCTCCAACAATTGCCACCAGAGTGAGGTCATTTGTGACACTCTTAACATCCAGCAAACCTCTAGGCCAATTAAATACTTAGGCCTTCCTATCCATCACAAAAAGCTTACCTTTGCTGATTTCCAGCCCCTCATCTTAAAAATCACTAAATCCTTAGATGGGTGGAAGGCTAAAGCTCTTTCCTTTGGGGGTAGGATCCAATTTTTAAGATACACCATTTTTAATACTATTGCCTATTGGATTAGAGGCTCTATTATTCCAAAGAAATGTTTCAAATATTTGGATAGAATTTGTTCTCGATTCCTTTACTCTCGTGACATTGCTGCCAAAAAACTTCGTCTTATTGCCTGGAAAGATACCTGCATCCCAAAAATTAATAGAGGACTTGGCCTACCCTCTTTTGATGCGATAAATTTTACTTTCTCTTGCTCTATCATCTGGAGGTTCATTAATGGAAGTAATCTGCTTTTCTGTTGTTGGCGTAATCTTTACACTTCTCTTTGGTTTCCTCACAACAAGGGCAGTTCCCTGTTTTGGAACAAAATTACTGCAACTGCTTTACAAATCAAACATTGTCTGAATTTTAGGATTTTGCCTGATTGTCACCATTCCCTCCTTTGGGACCCCTGGTGTCATGGTAAATCCATCTATGAGTTGACTGTTGCTAATTTTGATGGGAGCTGGTTTGAAAACTTTAACAGTGATACTGCGTCTACCATTATTTTGAATGGTAGCTGGAATTTGCCTATTTGCTGGCCTTATGCTTTAACGACTATTATAAATTCCGTTACTATCTGTGATGCTGTTAATTGTTGCCTCTAGTCAAATTCTGAGAAGGTCACCAACAAAATTTTTAGGAAAGAATTTTATATGCATTACCCGGTGCTTAATTGGTATCATTTTGTTTGGCATAAGCACTCGGCTATCAGATTTTCTGCTTTTGGTTGGCTGGCTGTTAAGAATGAGCTGAAAACGGTAGACATTTTGATTAGGCGTGGTATTACGGTTAATCCTATCTGTACCTTCTGTTTGGTGAGTAATGAATCTCATTCTCATCTGTTTTTTGAGTGTGACTTCTCTTTTAAGATCCTCTGTGCATTAATTGGTCAAGCTCAATCTTTACTTCTTCGTCCGAACATATTCCAAGTGTTCCATTTTCTGGATGACATAGTGGACTCATCTAAATTTCTGAACTTCTATTGCCTGTTAGTAAATACTGCTATTTACTATATTTGGCGGGCTCGTAATGACAGAATTTTTGGCAATATTATTGAATGTCACACTACTGTGGTTAGGAAAATTAAATATGCTGTTCAGGCTAAGTTGGGGAGATGGAAAAATGGCAGCAATTTTATGCATCTTTTGGGGTAATTGGTGTTTTTGTGCCACTTTCTGTGGTTGGCATTCGGCTGGTGCTAAAATCTGTAACTGTTTCATATATATTGCCTATTGGTGTTGTTTATGGTGCAGGTTGAATTCTGATGAGAACAAGTTCTGGGGGGCTATTCTCTTGTTGCCCTCACGGTGTTCCAGCAAGAAAGGTTTTTGGTTATTTCATACAATTTTGCAGGACGATGATGATCGCTGCAGCTCTACCCTTTGGAGGGTCTTTATGGCAACCAGGGGTAACTTTTTGATCAATGCGATGACCGAGTCCCTCGTTCTTCGCTGCAGCAAATGCCTGAGTCCTGATCAAATTTTGTATACCACTTTTTTTGTTGATTTCATTGGTTAGATGTTATTGGTGGTATAGGTTTTCCTTTTACAGTTTTTGTATTTGGTTTTTGTTTTGGCCTTCACCCTTTTTCTGGGTTTGGCCTTTACTCTCTTGTAATTTCTCATTATTAATAGAAGGGCTGAGTCTCCAAATTTCCCCCCAAAAAAAAAACAGTAAAATAAAAACACTAAAATATATTTTTTATTTTTCTAATTAGATTATTTCAGAAAAAAAAAAATTCTTGTTAAACTTGCACATATATTTACGCATCTTATTATTATAGATGTCAAAACGTTTGACTAACATCTATAGTCAACCTCAAATCAAGAGAAAAATAAAATATCACTTTATTCTGTTCTTGGAAAGAAGCCAGTGGGGACGCCTTAATGATCCTCTGATGCAGATTTGATCTGATTTGATTTAATTAGATTTGATCAGATTTTTTCTTTAAAAGCTAATTTATCTTAATAGACCTCCATGCTATTTCAAAAAAAGAAAGGATAAATTTTCAAAAAAAATTTATTTTGAAAATTTAACCTTTCTTTTTTTGAAATAGTATGCCATTCTATAAAAAGAAATTAGATTTCAAAGAAAAAATCTGATCAAATCTAATTAAATCAAATCAGATCAAATTTAACCTTTCTATTTTTTGAAATAGTATGACGTTCTATAAAAAGAAATTAGGTTTTAACGATTTATGAAAATAAACATAAATTAAATGAAATTTAAAAACCTGACTTTATATAGTATTTTCTGTGTTTTTTACTGTTTCTAATTATTATATTTTGATTAATTGACAAATCTGCTCCATTATATTTTATAAATAATTTTATTTAAATATTAGAAAAATATTTATTCAAATAAATTTTTGTATTTTCCTATATAAATTATTATTTAAAAACTGAAAACAAAATTTAATATTAAAAACCATTTTTCATATTTATAACTTATTTTTTAAAACAAAAAAAAAATAAATTTTAATAAAAATCTATTTAAATATTTAATTAATTATATTTTTTATTTTTTATTTTGTTTTTTTAAATATTTAATTAATTATATTTTAATATTAAAGAAATTTATTTTATAACTTATTTTTAATTCATTTTTAAAACAAAATTAAAAAATTTCTAGATATAAACTTTTAATTTAGTTTAAAGTTCCTATGTAATTTTTTTAATTTTTTAATTTTATGTATATATTTTTAAAACAAATGTAAAAATTTAATCAAAATTTCTTAAAGTTAAATAAGATTTATAACTATTAAATTATATTTTAAATATTTAATAAAATTAATCTGAAATATTATAACTATTATATTAATTTTAAGACATTATTTTTAGTTAACTTAAATATAAATAAAATTTAAAATAAATTTATTAATTATAATTATAATATTTAGATTTAATAATTATAAAAATTAAAACTTAAATTCACTCTCTCTCAACTGAGAGTACAAATTAGGAAAAATTATTATGTTCAAACACCGCACTCATGAGTCCAATGAAAATGCGTCACATCATCCAATACCGAGAAATACAAAGCTGTAGTACCGAGAGTAACGATTGATGTGAAGCATTTTCATTGGAATCTGAATGAAATTCGATGTCCGCACAGAATAATTACTCGCAAATTAAAGAAAGAAAAAAAGAGAGGCATAGTTATATATACAAAATTTATACATTTGTTTTAAAAATAAATTAAAATAAGGTATAAATATAATTATTTTTAGTATTAAAATATAATTAATGTAAATATTTAAATAACTTTTATTAAATTTATTATATTTTCATTTCAAAAATAAGTTATAAATATGAAAACTTGATTTTAATATAAATAGTATTAATTTAAATAGGAAAATAAAAGAATATTATTTCAATAAAATTATTTCTAATATTTAAATAAAATTATTTATAAAATGTCTTAAGAATAAAACATATTTTAAAAAGAATCAGAGGATAATCATTAGGTACAGTAAAAAAAACAAGAAATATGCAATATAAAATCACTTTTTAATAGAAAACCTGATCTTTGTTCACGTTTTCTACTAAAACTCAATTTCACTTTTCATTTTATGTTAAAACGCAAACGACCTTTTCAATTTTTTTATCATTTTTATATATATACTTTTAATTACGTTTAAAGTTTCAATATAAATTTTTTTTTCATTTTTTTATGTGTTGTTTTTTATTTTTTATTTTATTTTATTTTTGATAAAATTTCTATGTATATATTTTTAAAACAAATGTAAATATTTAATCAAAATTTCATAAAGTTAAATATATCATAAAATAAGATTTATAACTATTAACTTATTTTAAATATTTAATAAAATTAATTTGAAATACTATAACTATTATATTTATTTTAAGACATAATATTAAGTTAACTTAAATATAAATATAATTTAAAATAAATTTATTAATCATATTTATAATATTTAAATTTAATAATTATAACCATTAAAACACATATTCACTCTCTCACAGTTGAGAGTGCAAATTAGAGAGAGATCGAGAGATAGAAATAGAGAGAGTGGGCAGTTATAGATAGCAATTTTATACATTTGTTTTAAAAACAAATTAAGAATAAGTTATAAACATATTTATTTTTAATATTAAAATATAATATATGTAAATATTTATATAATTTTTTATTAATATTTATTAAAATTTATTTTATTTTAGTTTTTTAAAAAGTTATAAATATGAAAAATTGTTTTTTGATATAAAATTTTGTTTTTTTTATTTAAATAGTAATAATTTAAATAGGAAAATAAAAGAATTATATTTTAATAAAACTATTACTAACATGTAAATAAAACTATTTATTAAATGTATTAAGAATGAAGCAGATTTTTAAAAGAATCAAAATATAATAATTAGAAACAGTAAAAAACATGAAAAATGTAATATAAATCACATTTTAATAGAAAACTTGATCACTGTTTACATTTTCTATGAAAATTCGATTTCACTTTGCATTTTTTATTAAAATGCAAATCCTATTTGCATTTTTGATCATTTTTTAAATTTAATTTAACTCATGATCCTTCTCCTAAATCGTACATCAAATGTGTTCCTTTTAAAAATTTGCCCAATGAAATCAAGATTATTTTCTTTTGCAAGTAGGACACAATTCAACAAATTTACTATTACTAAGATGGTGGTGTACTGAATTCGTGGAGCTATTATTCTAAAAGTTATTTCTAAGGCAATTGAGAAACTGTTTTCCAAATTTCTATATTACAGCGGTTCCCAAGAAAGACACCTACACCTCATTTCGTGGGCTAACACCTATAAGCCCTGCTCCAAAGCGGTCTAGGAATTGCTTCTCTACAAGCTGGCCTTAAGATTTGCTTTTAATTATGGGACAATTATCAAATGTTATAACCTCTCAACACCCCTTACCAATTGGTTAAACACTAGATATATTTCACCTGAAAACCTATTCAACCTAATGCTACTGCCTTTTCAAAGAGTATTTATCCGGTTCGGTTTTCACAACCTTGACTTTCTTCTTCTTCTTCATATATATATTTTAGTGGAACCTATTTCAACTTGTTTTCTGCAATTGCAATTTCTATAATCAATTAAAGTAGGGGATGTCAATTTCGGGTCACGAGTCGGGTTCGGGTCGAACCCGAAACTGACCCGGCACTATTCGGGTATACCCGAATCCGATCCATTTTTTAAAACGGATAGGTTTCCTGGACCCGAACCCGACCCGCTTTGGGTCCGAATGACCCGTTTTCAACTGAAAAATTGCTAATTTTTGGAAAAAAAAACGGGTCAATCTCCTCTTTTCGGGTCAATCTCGGGTTGGCGGGTCAAAATCGGGTTTTCGGGTCAAAGGGTTAACCCGAATCCGACCCGTTTCGGGTTCGGGTTGACCCTAACCCGAAATTTTCGAGTTGGATTCGAGTCGGATTTTCGAGTCGTGTCAAATATTGACACCCCTAAATTAAAGTCCCATGTGGAGAATTTCTTCATTACAATCACAATAGGACTATAAAGTCTACTGCTATTGTAATGAACAAGATATATAAATATAGCATGTTTGAACAACATTGCATTTACAGTTCTATTAATTTCAATAATATATATTTATGAAAAACGAAAATAAATAAAAGAAAAAAAAATCGTAGCGAGTTGTTAGCAAGTCTAGCAACTATGGTTGCTTTAAATTTTCTTATATTGATATTTATTTTAATAATATTAACTATTAATATATCTATTTGTAAAATTTTGTCCTCTAAATTCAAAGTTCACAGGCAAATTACTATGCGGGGCCGAAATGAAAAAAATTGCTTTGAATGGACCTAATGCATAAATTTTTAATCATACTTACTTTAAAATTCTCTCCAAGGGGAGAAAATTTTTAAAGTATGATTAAAAATCTAATTATAAGATTAAGCATCATAATAAAAATTAAAATTAGACAAAATTGTTCTTTAAACGGGTGACTTAGTGCTGACTCAGCACATCAATTGCTAGCTCAACTAATTGATGTTGTATCAAGTGGCCTCTTTAATGTGTAACTTGCTACAGTAACATAACACTAAAATATTTTTTATTTTATAATTAGATTATTAAAAAAAAAACTTCATATTGAATGCATATAAGTTATAATTTCATGGATCAGAATTAGCGTCTTCCGCTCATATTGGCAAAAAGAAGCCAAATCAGAATAATATTCAATATAATCATCAAGAATTATAATTGTTTTGCAAAGTTTTTCCAAAAAAAAAAAAGGGTACGAAGTGCGGACGGGAGAACCGTCCGCACACTAGTATAAAATCGTACTCGGTACCGTTCGGTACCACTTGGTACCACTGGGTACCGCTTGGTACCCTGTGTCTGTGCAGACGGTTCTCACCCCGTCCGCACTCCGCAACTAATAATTTTTCGTAAAAATAGCATGCGGTTAAAAAAAAAAAAGAGGCCTTCCGGTAAAAATAGCATGAGGTTATCGTGATGATTCTGTTGGAGATTATTCTGATTTGACTTCTTTGTGCCATTATGCGCGGACGACGCTAATTCTGATCCATGAAACTGCTTAATCTTCTGAGTTCAGGCCGACAGGTCTTCCTATATATCTTTTTGTCGGTCCTGCATTCTATTTTTATTCTGCATCTTTAGATTTTTTTTAGCTCTTTATAGTTTATGATCTGCCACTTCTTTGGATGTTGGCAATTTTTGTATTTATCTTGTATGTCCCTTTTGATTTTAATAGAATGGACTAAGCCTTTAACATTTCCAAAAAAAAAAAGAAAAAAAATAGTCGTTATCAACAGAAGGCAAGTTGGACTTGGAGCATATGTTACTGTAGGGCAAATTATTGCGTCTGGTCACCTGACATTCGGACATCCAATCCAGACACATCACCCAGATGTACTGGGCCCCAATATTTTTAGGTGATGTGACGCTTTTTTATTGGTGTCCGGACGAATCGGGACAAAGTACACAAGAATTTTGCTTACTGTAGTGACTTGCTAAAGTACGAATTAGTCTAGAAGGAAAATAAAGGACCATCATTTTACATTTGAACCTCAAAGCATCAAGAGGATAATGTCTACTCTGAGCTAAAAATCAACAAAATACAGGAAGAGAATAAACTATATAATGAATATGACAGAAATGTCTAAATTGATAAAATTTCATTGCAAAAAATCTTATTCTGCCCCTCAATTTTGGCCTCAATTACCTAACGTATTTATTAAACAGAAAAAGATCAATTATGAAAATTTACAATATAATAATAATAATAATAATAATAATAATTTTAATTTTAATGTATAAGGCTATCGGCTTTATCATTAAGTGAATATTTATATTTTAATTTTTTAATATAAATATTAAAATGTATTAATATGTGTTTAAAAATGATTAAATTAGTCATGAAATTTCTTTTTATATGAAAATTTTTATTTTATAAATTAATAATTTAATTAATTTAATTTAATAAATTATGTTATCTAAACAAATTAATTATATATTATTTATTTTATATTTGTATATTAAAAACTATTAAATATTTAGTTAAATATTGTTACTTTAAGGTTAACCGAAAATAATAAAGCAAAATATTTTAAATATTTGTATAATAATTGTAACTTTAATGGTAGGGAAAAATAGATGAATAAACTCTTAAGTCTTAAAGTTCAGCGGCTAGGGTTTTTCCTTGCGATTTTTCGCATGGGCTTTCTGGCAGCGGGATCTCCCCGCCCCTCGGGGGGCTGCTGTCGTCGGAGTTCGTTTGTTCTCAGGGAAGTTTTTTTGTTCCCTACTTTTCTTTGTTTGGTGTATTGTTGCTTTGGTGGTGTTGTGCTGCTCCCGCCGGTGGTTCCGGCATGGTTTCTTCTAAGCTTAAAGACCCTGGTTTCTTAGGAGGGGTTTCTCATTCTCGATCTTTTCTTCAAGCTTTGGCTGGTCCGAAATCTTCTTTTCCGGATATGCATGTCTCTACTTTCCGTGGAATCCCGTCTCTTTGGGTTTCTGATGAGGAAATCTCTGAGCTAGCAACTCCTTTTCAATTCTCCCTTGTTGGTTTCTTCCCAGCCAAAAGACCTTCGTTGGAAGCCATTCGAAAGTTTTTCTTTAATTTCAAGTTACAGAATGAGGTTTCTGTCACGATTTTAGATCAGTCGCATATTTTGATTAAGTTAGCGGATGACCTTGATTACTGTAGAGTGTTCTGCCACCGTTTGTATTTTGTCTTTAACTGTTTTATGAAATTGACGAAATGGTCGCCGACTTTGGACATTGGTGTTGAGTCACCGGTGATTCCCATATGGATCTCATTTCCTCGTCTTCATCCCCACTTTTTTTCGCCTCGGATTCTATCTGGCCTTGGTGGTTTGTTTGGGAAATCTCTTAAAATCGATGAAGCTACGGCTATTGGTTCCCGTCCGTCTATTGCTCGTGTGCTTGTTGAGTTAGACATTACGAAATCTTATCCTAAGCTTGTTTGGTTAGGGTCGGAAAAACAGGGGTATACGCAGGAAGTTGTTTTTGAAGATTTCCCTAACTTTTGTGTCGGTTGTAAATCTATAGGTCACTCGATTGGAAATTGCCGTCCTTCGGCTCCTTCTCTGATCTCTATCCCTCCTCCTAATGTTTCTTCTGGGAAAATCGGGGAGGAGGTTGTTGGGATAGATTATTTATTTCATGTTAATTGTAATGATGTTCAAACTATGGGTATTGAGGGAAATGCTGTTTTGCTGAATGAAGTGATTGGTGAAGTTGTATCGGTTAATGATGGAAAGGATACTATCGTTATCCGTTAATACTATAGTTGAAATTTCTTTTTATATGAAAATTTTTATTTTATAAATTAATAATTTAATTAATTTAATTTAATAAATTATGTTATCTAAACAAATTAATTATATATTATATATTTTATATTTGTATATTAAAAACTATTAAATATTTAGTTAAATATTGTTACTTTAAGGTTAACCGAAAATAATAAAGCAAAATATTTTAAATATTTGTATAATAATTGTAACTTTAATGTTAATAGAAATATTAAATTTTATCTTAATATTAACATAAAATATTTTCTTGTAAATATATTCCGTTTTTATATTTCAATGTAAACAGAATTTATAAGCATGTTATTTTTAAATATTTAATTAGTACTTATAATCTTAATGTTAAAGTTTTATATTTTCATGTAAACAGAAAATATAAAAGCAGGCTATTATTCCATATTTAAATAATAATTTTAATCTTAATATTAAAGTAAGGTAGAAAATAATATTTTGATTTCATAATTAGTTTTATTGTACTTTTTTATTTTATTTTATTTTGCATATAGCATAATTTAATTTAATATTTTCATTTCTTTTAATCGTTTTGCTTTACCAAATATAATCTATTTAAATTTTTTATTCATATAAAAATATATTTTATAATTAGATTATTTCAGAAAAAAAATTTCATGTGAAGATAACACACATATTTACGCATCTTATAAAAGTGAAGTCCATTATGCTCTTACGTCTTCCAGAATAGCTTCTGCCTTACAGCTAATTCTAATTATTATAGATGTCTAATGATCTGACTTACATATTTAGTCAATCTCAAATCAAGAGAAAATATCACCTTATTCTGTTCTTGGAAATAAGCCTGTGGGGACGCTTAAAGAGCCTCTGATGTAGATGTGATCTGATTTGAATTAATTGATTTGATTGAATTTTTTCATTAAAAGCTAATTTTTCCTTATATCGAATGCATATAAGTTGTAATTTTTGTCCAGATTCTACCTTGTGGATAAAGTTTGCTATACATATGATTTATGGGGCACGTAGGAAATTAAAAAAGTTTAATAAATTTTAGTCTAGAAAGAAAATAAAGCTGGATTGTCATTTACATTTCAACCTCAAAGCATCAAGAGGATAATCTCCATTCTGAGCTTAACATCAACGAAATAATGAAGAGAATAAACTAATGAATATGACAGAAATTTCTAAATTGATAAAATTTCTTTGCAAAAAATCTTTTTCGGCCCCTCAATTTTGACCTCACTCACCTAACGTATATATTAAACTGAAAAAAAAAATCAATTATAAAAATTTACAATATATAATAATAATAATAATTTTTTTAAGGTTTCGAATCCGAATAGTACCGGGTCAATTCCAGATTCAGCCCGAATCCGACCCCATGACTCCCAAATTGACACCCCTATGTGTAGTCAAAAAATGAGCATATAATAAAAGATGAAGCTATGCGCACAATAAAAAAAAATTCATAAGTACGTTATATAATTTGATCTATTGGCTTGTTGGTATATATAATATTTTAGAATGGTGATAATTAACCACTTATAATCCCCCCTTAATTCAATCATAACTAATAATATTCAAAACAAAATAATCTTATGATGGAATGATAAGCATGTGCAGATTACGAGAAAATCTTATATAGTGAAGACGAGATGAGTCAGCAAAAAAAGGGCTTGCAAGCAACACTATTTATTAGGATCAGAAAGGATGAGAAACCCAAAAGGCTTATAAAAGAAGAACTATTTGAGACGCTCATGAAAATGTCTTCAATTTGATCTGTGGAGAAATTAATGCAAATAATTGACAACTTCCGTTACAAATATATTTATGATGATTAAGTCAAATATGATACGGCAAATAAACCTATCATTGTTGTATGATTGCTTTGGGTGATATGAGTAAATTGCTCAAAAAGTATATAAATGATATTGCCAAGAAAGACACGCACCAACTATAAAAATTTTGAATTAATAATAAGCATTGGGGTCGGTTTGGTTTATTAAAAAAGGAATAGAAATATTTTAGATTTGTAAAGTAAATGCAAATGATTTTTTTTTTTTGTCTGATTTGAAGCAAATAAATGTAATGTAAAGTTTGGCAGTGATGTGGGTGGTGGTCGGTGGTGGGTGGTGAGCGGAGGTGGGCGACGGGTGGTGGCTAGCTTGCGGCCGCCAGTAGTGGCATGTGGCGATGACCGATAGTGGATGGCGTCGGTGACAGTGGGCGGTGGGTGGCAATTGTACTTGGGCTCTTTATAACCCCTAATTATGAAACTCCGAAATTCTAAAAGATACAATAAATTATTATTAAATCATTAATGACTTAAATTGAAATGTCACTAATTAATAAATTTAAACAAAATTCAATCAACCTTATAACTTGAACACTACATTCTTAAATAGGTTATTTCCTAGGCATCAAAGGCTAGGATATAATTCGAATTTTTATTTTTACATAGTGTGATTTGATGTGCTATTTTGGCTTATTTCTTTGTTTGTTTATAATGTCATGTTGTGGCTTTTGCCTTTTAAGTGATTAGAATGGAGATATATATTGTTTTATATGCAGGTCGTCATACCTATAAATGGGAAATTAAAATCAAATAATTATGTGACTAGCTAGTCTTGTTTGTAGGTGCTTAAATAATTAACATGCTTGAGCCCTAAATAGACATGACCAATAGGAGCTAAAAATATAGCTTGACACTAACTTGTGCTGAACCTTTATGTGATATTTGGATATATATTTTACATTGATAGCTC
The DNA here is from genome assembly GCA_016618105.1 of Dendrobium huoshanense. Lineage (NCBI taxonomy): Eukaryota > Viridiplantae > Streptophyta > Magnoliopsida > Asparagales > Orchidaceae > Dendrobium > Dendrobium huoshanense. The sequence continues at coordinate 30,926,502 of CM028353.1, read as the reverse complement.
TCTTTTCTTTTATAGGGTCAAAATTATATTTTTATTTTAATCATGTGTTTTTTTAATTTAGTAATGCTATGTAGGTATGTAGGTTATTTTAGGAGGCCAATTAATTAAGTATATAGCTATGTTCAAGACCCCACATATCATTTTATTGATGTATAATTTTAGGTTGAATTATAGTTATGATAGAGATCAGCTACTTTTTTTTTTTCCTACGATGTACTTTAGAACCCAATTGCGCGCACTTCTGACATTTAAATTAGTATTTTATCCTGTGATGATTGATATATTTACTATGATTGTGCATTAGGACTGTATGATTTTCTTAGGTTTCTTCACATATTTATCTTGTGGGTGACCTGAACTTGCGTCCTCATTAGGCCCTTAGGATATTAAATTTCTAATATAAACAACTAATCGATCTAAAAAATGAACATATGAAAAAACAAATAATTTATTTTAAAAAAAAATGTATGAAATTTTATAAAGCCACTTTTTAAAATGACAATCAACCCCAGCCCAATTCAGTAAAAACCCCAAACTGACACTCACTCATGCATAGCTCAATGATTCAGCATATTAGATTTATTTTCTACAATTTACTTAAGCTAGATAACAAAATAACTTGCATAAGCATTTCATGTCCACTCATGGTTAGGCAATCTTCACTTTAGTGGCAATATTATAAGTCCACTTTCCTATGTATATCTCTCATCCTATCTTGCATTTGCAGATAGACTGGACATCGATATTTTATATGACTAAGTTTGTCAAGATGGTCATCATTTTAGGACATTATTATTAGTCTATGTTGTGGGCATCTCTAACCCTTGGTGGGGGTTGAGTTGTAAGTTTCATCATTGTGTCTACATTAGTTGGCCGTGAGTTGTACCTTTTTGGGTATATTTAAACCCAAATAGATTTAGTATTGAAACTGGCACTATCAATGTAGTGTTATAGTTCTCAACTTTGGGAAGATTCTCATTCCTTGGATATTATAAGTCTTATATATAAAAATCATTTGATGACATCTCGTCTCATTCTTGGATGTAGTGTATAATATATTTGCTTGGTATGCCTCCACCTCCATTATATACTAGCCTCCGTGTACTTTAATGTGTAACCCTTTGCTGCTGAATAGGCATTTTTTTCCATTTTTTTCTTATGGAAATAGGGAACCCAGAGAGATTGCTTATGTTCTAAACTCTAAAGAAAAATGAACAAAAATCTTAATCGACAGTATTCTTGGACTTCTTCGTCCAAGATGTAACTAACCATGGGGTTTATGCATATTAGAAACAAAATTACCCAAAATAAAATAAACCCTATTAAAAATTATATGTTGAGTACGAAAAATCTTTGGTGCATTCAATTACATATATATTTTGTCTTTCGATTCTATAGAGGAAGTTGTCTTTTATCCTTTGGGATAATACAATCCTTTCTTTATGAAGTACTCAAAAGGAAAATGTATATGCAACTAGTAGGCTCTTCTATTAATTCTTATGCTAGGGCATAAAGGCCTACGACCATTTCCAACCATTAGGATAGTATGATCTAATCTTTTATAACTCTCCCTGTAGCATGAGTTTCTCTAGAAAACCCACAAGTATTTGTCAGGTACCAAATCCACATAGTACAAAGTTCTAACAATTTAGTTCACATAGTATATGAAGAGCACTTCAAATGTAATTTGATTATTTCTTATATTTTGCACTTACACTTGATTTTGTAGTTGCAAAGCTTGGCTTTTGATCCTTAGCGTCACTCCATGCTTACTAAGTCTTTTGAGGATGTTAAATCCAAATTTAACTATAAGTGATTCCTGGACATTACTCACAAGATTGGCTATGCAAAGTAGATAGATAGATAGAGAGAGAGAGAGAGAGAGAGAGAGAGAGAGAGAGAGAGAGAGAGAGAGAGAGAGAGAGAGAGAGAGAGAGAGAGAGAGAGAGAGAGAGAGAGAGAGAGAGATTTCATTGTTTGAAAGTAAAAAGGTTGAGAAGAATAATTTGTTGTGTCCTCATACCTGTCCTTTAACCTCCTATTTATAAGTGTGAGTATAAACATGCTATATAAACAAAATTACATTGAAAGGTAAATACATAAATGACGTAATATTACCCAATAAAATAATACTATAAAAAAGATATACGCTCTATATATCTCATTAACTACACAAGATATGCATTAGACCTTTCCAAATAAAAGATGAGTCAACATGTAGCCACAAATTGGTCTAGTCTGATTTGATTGACACGTGAAGTTATATATTTTAACTAGATGGGTTGACTTGAGCTCATCACCCCAAATTGTTCGTGTATACCCCAAATCACGAGCAATTTGGGGTATACAACATCGGTTTATAGGAAAAAATGATGTGATGGTTGCTACTTGTCTACATAGAAATTTTAATACAACATTTTTTAAAACATCAATTTTAAAATATTGAAGGGAAAATTTTCTTAGCAAATCGGATCAAGTCGCCTGTCATGTACCGAGTACTTGTCAAATTTTTTTTTTAACTGTAGTAAATTAGGCAAGAAAAAATTATTACTTTTGTATTTTTTTGTTGCTATTTGTTGCGTCCACGAGTACTCGCGGTGGTAGAGAAATATAAAGTTTATCGTCTTAGCGTTGTACGAAAATCTAGCACGCAATCAGATAAGGAGAGAGGGTCTAGCATTTATGAGACACCAAGATTTTTACGTGGAAAACCCCTGAAAAGGGGGAAAAACCACGGGGCCTAGCCCAGTTTGAATGAATCCACTAGTATTGCAGTCGACTACAAATGAGGCCCTTCCTTAGGAGAAGGCCTTAGCTTGATGTACATCTTATGGATTTCATTACATGATGTAAATACAAAGAGTCATTGTTGACATGTTCGTTTGGTCGGAAGGACCGTAGTCGGCGGGCGACGTAGGTCAGGAGGACCGTAGTCAGCTGGCGACGGAGGACTGTAGTCGGCGGGCGACATAAATCAGGAGGACCGTAGTCGACGGGCGACGGAGGTCGGAAAGATTATAGTCGGCGGGCGACATAAGTCAGGAGGACCGTATTCAACGGGCGACGGATGTCAGAAAGACTGTAGTCGGCGGGCGAAGTAAGTCAGGAGGACCGTAGTCGGCTGGCGACATGGGTCGGAAGGACTGTAGTCTGACGACGAAGATTAGTAGGACAGCGTCAGGTAGAAGTCCAGCAATGGAAATAAATCCATCTCAGCGTAGACGTCTAGCGAAGTCCGATAACCGGTAGAAGTTCGGCGTCGGGTAGAAACTTAGCGAAGAGTGAAGGTTCGACGTCGGGTATAAAGAAGTCCGACGTCTGTTGTTGACAAAGGAGAACTCCGGGTTCCCTTGGGAGGAGTTTCAGCGTCAGAAGGGAACTCTGTTGCAAATTGGGAAGAATTTCAGCATCACGTGGAAGTTGTGCAAATTCCCTGCGTTTTCTGAAAATCCAGCAGAGTTCCGGCGTCTTCAGGCGGCAGGAAGAGCTCCGGCGGTGGTCGAGGAGGTGAGGAATCTCCTTTTTCCCTTTCTCCTCTTCTTCTCTCTCTCTTCCCTTTCCTCCCCTTGGTGTATAATGATGGCTCTATTTATAGTTTTTCTGGAGTGACATAACCCGTAAATAGGCGTGAGATCAGGGGCGAATTGGGAGTGGTTTGAATGGACGGCCGATATTGAATCCTTTGATCATGCACCGTTCATTGGACATTTGAAGGCCTTAATGATGTCAGAATTCAATGATCTTAAGTTCGTTGGATTCGTCTCGTTGAGCCATTCAATTCGAGTATAAGCTCGTCAAAATTGGAGACCGTTTGGTAACTCAAATTGCGGTTTGAACCTTCCAAAAGCGCTTTGAACAATTGATTCGGACTCATTTGGGCTCGGATTGGGTTGATCTTGATGCCGTTGGGTTTGTATTTCCGAGACGCTCAGTTTGACTATAAGCTTGCTGAAATCGGAGTTCATATGCTCCCGAAATTAATTTTTGAAGTTTCCAACTAACTTTTGCCTCGAGATTCGTGCCCAATCAAGATAATTTTGTGATGTCGTATCAGTTGCCCCCCTATTTTCGGACGTCGAAGCTCCAGGAGTCCGAAAATACTTGTTCCGAACTTTTACATTGGCCGAATCGCAAAAAATTGTGTTCCAAAAGTTGAACATTTGCTCAAACTTGATTGTAGAGGCCCCGTTGAGTTCCGAAAGTGTCAAAATCGAGTCCGGAATATTAAAAAATGTGTCCAAGAACCCCAAAAACATCAAATTTGGACTCGTCGGGGCGGAAAATGGCCCCAGAATGGCCAGGCGGCCGAACACGCCGGACTGGCCGGCCGGCCGCCACCGCCACTACCGTGCCGGCGCGGAACAGCGGACGCGGCCGTTGCCGCGCGGAACCGCGCGGTTCGCTTGCGTGGACTACCCGCGTCTCATCCGGGTCACGCCCGGACCGCTCCCAAGCCCCCTGCGCTCGGGTCTCACCGCGCCAGCCATGCTGCCGTGTTCGTAGACTTTTTACGCTTGCTGGGCTGCCGCGCTGGCTGGGCAGGCCGTGGTCTGCGCGATCCGCACGCGATGCTCGCGGATCAATGCGCTGGCCACGTTGTTCCGTAAGGCCGGTTGGCTCCACCGCCTTTGTGGGCCCCACATCCACCCAAAAACAATGTTTTTGCTATTTTTATGCCCAAAAAATTCCGAAAAAATCCCAAAAAATTCAAAAAAAAAATTAGAAAATTTTGGAATTTTGAAAATTGCTATAACTCCCTCCTGTCTTTTCTAAAACCTATAAATAGGTCCCTCAGGCCTTCAGAAAACTTGCATCTTCTCTTTCTTTCTCCCTCTGGCTCTCTAGCGGCTGAGGCTTTTGCTATTTGCGAGCGGGAAATTTCCACTGCTCGAATTAGCGCCCCTCCTCGCGTGCAGGAGTTATGGGATTTCTTCTCCTCCCCCACGGCTTTCTGGCGGCTGAGGCTTTCGCTATTTGCGAGCGAAAAATTTCCCCTGCTTGAATTAGCGCCCCTCCTCGCGCGCAGGAGTTACGGGATTTCTTCTCCTCCCCCACGACTCTCTGGCGGCTGAGGCTTTCGCTATTTGCGAGCGGGAAATTTCTCCTGCTTGAATTAGCGCCCCTCCTCGCTCGCAGGAGTTACGGGATTTCTCTTCCTTCCCCCACGGCTTTCTGGCGGTTGAGGCTTCCGCTATTTGCGAGCGAAAAATTTCCCCTGCTCGAATTAGCGCCCCTCCTCGCGGGTAGGAGCTTACGGGATTTCTTCACCATTTGAGTGGAAGTTTGCTGGCGATGGACGATCGAGTTGAAGCCCATTAGCAGTCAACGATCGAGTGTGGAGCCAAAGGAGAGAGTTCGAGTGTGCGTTGCAAGTAGCAGTCGAGCGTGAAGCCGATGACTAGTAGTAGTCCGTTGACGAGCAGAAGTCTTATGAATGGGAGAAGTCAAACGTTGGGTAGAAGACCGATGAAAGTTCGTCGACTGGCAGAAGTCCGACGACGAATAGAAGTCCGCTGACGAGTTGAAGTCCGACGTCGGGTAGAAGTCCGCTGATGAGCAGAAGTCCGACGTCGGGTAGAAGTTCAACGTCGGAAAGAAGACCGACGAGAATTCGTCAACGAGCAGAAGTCTGACGACGAGTAGAAGTCCGCTAACTAGCAGAAGTCCGACGTCGGGTAGAAGTCTGCTGACGAGTGGAAGTCCGTCGTCGGGTAGAAGTTCAACGCGGATAGAAGACCGACGACAATTCATCGACGAGCAGAAGTCTGACATCGAGTAGAAGTCAGCTGACGAGCAGAAGTCCGACGTCGGGTAGAAGTCTGCTGACGGGCAAAAGTCCGACGTCGAATAGAAGTTCAACGTCGGGTAGAAGACCGACAAAAATTCTTCGACGAGTAGAAATCTGGCGTCGAGTAGAAGTCTGCTGACGAGCAGAAGTCTGAAGTCGGGTAGAAGTCTGCTGACGAGCAGAAGTCCGATGTCGGGTAGAAGTTCAACGTCAGGTAGAAGACCGACGTCAATTCATCGACGAGTAGAAGTCTGACGTCGAGTAGAAGTCCGCTGACGAGCAGAAGTCCGACGTCGGGTAGAAGTTCAACATCGGGTAGAAGACCGACGAAAATTCGTCAACGAGCAGAAGACTGACATCGAGTAGAAGTCCGTTCACGAGCAGAAGTCTGACGTCGGGTAGAAGTCTGCTGACGAGCAGATGTCCGACGTCGGGTAGAAGTTCAACGTCGGGTAGAAGACCGACAAAAATTCGTCGACGAGCAGAAGTCTAACGTCGAGTAGAAGTCCGCTGACGAGTAGAAGTCCGACGTCGGGTAGAAGTCTTCTGACGAGCAGAAGTCTGACGTCGGGTAGAAGTTCAACATCGGGTAGAAGACCGACGAAAATTCATCGACGAACAGAAGTCTGTCGTCGAGTAGAAGTTTGCTGACGAGCAGAAGTCTGACGTCGGGTAGAAGTCCGCTGACGAGCAGAAGTCCGACGTCGGGTAGAAGTTCAACGTCGGGTAGAAGACCGACGAGAATTCATCGACGAGCAGGAGTCTGACGTCGAGTAGAAGTCCGCTGACGATCAAAAGTCCGACGTCGAATAGAAGTCCGCTGAAAGTCCTGCAAGGAAAAAGTTTAGCGACATGAAGAAATTCAACATCATGCAGAAATTTAACTTTGTGCAAAAGTCCGATGGAAGTCCATTGATTGCATTTTGGTGACGTTAACCAAGGATGTATAATCTATCCGAGGTTATTTGTCAGAGCCTTTGCTCGATGATGTTAACCGATATTGGATCCACCAATGATGTGAGACCTATCCGAGGTTGTATGTCAAAGCTTTTTCTTGATGACGTTAACATGTATGGAAGAGGTCGAGAGAATCCACCAAGAATATGAGACCTTTCCGAGGTTGTATGTCAGAGCCCTACTCGATGACGTTGACCTGTGTGGAAGAGGTCGGGAGAATCCACCAAGAACGTTAGACCTATCCGAGGTTGTATGTCAGAGCCTTACTCGATGACGTCAACCTGTGTGGAAGAGTTCGGGAGAATCCGCCATGGATGTAAGACCTTTCCGAGGTTGTATGTCGGAGCCTTTGCTCGACGACGTTAACCTGTGTGGAAGAGGTCGAGAGAATCTACCAAGGATGTGAGACCTTTCCAAGGTTGTATGTCGGAGCCTTTGCTCGACGACATTAACTTGTGTGGAAGAGGTCGGGAGAATCCACCAATGACGTTAGACCTATCCGAGGTTGTATGTCAGAGCCTTCCTCGATGACGTTAACCTGTGTGGAAGAGGTTGAGAGAATCCACCAAGGATGTGAGACCTATCCGAGGTTGTATGTCGGAGCCTTGCTCGACGACGTTAACCTGTGTGGAAGAGGTCGAGATAATCTACCAAGAATGTAAGACCTTTCCGAGGTTGTATGTCGGAGCTTTTGCTCGACGACGTCAACCTGTGTGGAAGAGGTCGAGAGAATCCACCAAGGATGTGAGACCTATCCGAGGTTGTATGTCAGAGCCTTTGCTCGATGACGTTAACCTGTGTGGAAGAGGTCGAATCGGATCCCCTTGGGATCGATTTTACCTTGATTGGGAGGGGGCGAATGCCGCGTGTATCCCGAATAAAAGGTGAAGAATGGTCTATTTTTGGACCGTTACTGCCTTTTTGAGGTCGAGGTTAAGACCTTGCTCGAGGATTAGAAGTCCAACAATGGACTGTATAAAGCTTGTAATTGATTTGAAGTATCCTTGCATTTGCTCGGATATTCCTGAAATATCAACTTGGTGTTGAAGGTATTGGAGGATCTATTTGACCATGGTTTGAGTCAAAGTTGCCCCCCAGTCCACATCTGCTTCTTATGATATTGATGCTATGAGTGATCTTTTGAGATTGGAGCAAATGTTGCCCCCCAGTCGGGAACCACGTTCCCACAGACGGCGCCAAACTGTTGCGTCATGGAGTATTCGCGGCGGTAGAGAAATATAAAGTTTATTTTCTTAGCGTTGTACGAAAATCTGGCACGCAATCAGATAAGGAGAGAGGGTCTAGCATTTATGAGACACCAAGATTTTTACGTGGAAAACCCCTGAAAAGGGGGAAAAACCACGGGGCCTAGCCAAGTTTTAATGAATCCACTAGTATTGCAGTTGATTACAAAAGAGGCCCTTCCTTGGAAGAAGGCCATAGCTTGATGTACATCTTATGGAGTTCATTACATAATGTAAATACAAAGAGTCATTGTTGACATGTTCGTTTGGTCGGAAGGACCGTAGTCGGCGGGCGACGTAGGTTAGGAGGACCGTAGTCAGCTGGCGACGGAGAACTGTAGTCAGCAGGCGACATAAATCAGGAGGACCGTAGTCGGCGGGCGACGGAGGTCGGAAAGATTATAGTCGGCGGGCGACATAAGTCAGGAGGACCGTATTCAACGGGCGACGGATGTCGGAAAGACTGTAGTCGGCGGGCGACGTAAGTCAGGAGGACCGTAGTCGGCTGGCGACAGAGGTCGGAAGGACTATAGTCTGACGACGAAGATCAGTAGGACAGCGTCAGGTAGAAGTCCAACAATGGAAATAAATCCATCTCAGTGTAGATGTCTACTGAAGTCCGATAACCGGTAGAAGTCCGGCGTCGGGTAGAAACTTAGCGAAGAGTGAAGGTTCGACGTCGGGTAGAAGTCCGACGTCTGTTGTTGACAAAGGAGAACTCCGGGTTCCCTTGGGCGGAGTTTCAGCGTCATAAGGGAACTCTGTTGCAAATTGAGTAGAATTTCAGCATCACGTGGAAGTTGTGCAAATTCCCGGCGTTTTCTGAAAATCCGGCAGAGTTCTGGCGTCTTCAGGCGGCAGGAAGAGCTCCGGCGGTGGTCGAGGAGGTGTGGAATCTCCTTTTCCCCTTTCTCCTCTTCTTCTCTTTCTCTTCCCTTTCCTCCCCTTGGTGTAGAATGATGGTTCTATTTATAGTTTTTCTGGAGTGGCATAGCCCGTAAATAGGCGTGAGATCAGGGGCGAATTGGGAGTGGTTTGAATGGACGGCCGATATTGAATCCTTTGATCATACACCATTCGTTGAACATTTGAAGGCCTTAATGATGTCAGAATTCGATGATCTTAGGCTCGTTGTATTCGTTTCGTTGAGCCGTTCGATTCGAGTATAAGCTCGTCAAAATCGGAGACCGTTTGATAACTCAAATTGCGGTTTGAACCTTTCAACAGCGCTTTGAACCCTTGATTCGGACTCATTTGGGGTTGGATTGGGTTGATCTTAGTGTCGTTGTGTTCGTATTTCCGAGACACTCAGTTTGACTATAAACTTGCTGAAATCGGAGTTCATATGCTCCCGAAATTAATTTTTGAAGTTTCCAACTAGCTTTTGCCTCGAGATCGTGCCCAATCAAGATAATTTTGTGATGTCGTACCACTCACTGTTTTGAAAACCGGACCAGACCAGCCGGTTCAACCGGTTCAACCGTGAACCGATCTGGTGGCCGGTCCGATCCAACTTCAAAACCGGCTCTGCATAGAACCGGATCAAACCAGATTAAACCGGCAATTCAACCGGTGAACCGTTGAACCGGTCCGGGTGGAAAGAATCGGCCGGTTTGTAAAAAATATATTTTTTTTATTTTAATTAAATTAAAATTTTAAATATATATTTTAGTTTATTAAAAAATTTTAAACTCTTTAAAATATTTTTATTAAATATGATGAATAATTTCATCATAATTCATGCAAGATATCTTAAATATCTCACATAATTTGTTTTGCCAAAAGAGTGTACTTCTCACTTTATAAAGGGTTCAAGGAAGGATCTTCCACCTCCCCCTATGATGTGGGACTAAAAAAGTTGCATACTTGCATGAATATTTTAGAATGTGAATTTGGGCTTATTTGGGCTAGTTGGGCTTCAAATTTCTTAGTTGGGCTTTAAATTTTTGCTTAGTTGGGCTACAAATTTGGATAATATGTATTATAAATTTGCTATAATATATATTATAATAATTATGTTAAAATATTAATATTATAAATTTATATATTATATTAAATATTATTCTTATAAATATATTAAATTATAAATATATAAATATATTATTTTTAAATGATATTTATATTTATAATTTTGTATTATATTATTATATATATATATTTTTTAAATTTATAAATATTATTAAATGGTCATATATTCAATTATTTAAATTATATTAATGATCATAAATTTTTTATATTATAAATTTATATATTATATTAAGTGTTATTCTTATAAATATATTATTATTAAATGATATTTATATGTATAAAAATTTATAAATATTATTAAATGCTCATATAATTATATTATATGATTTTTATTTTATTAAATTTTAATAATATAATTATTTATTACGTCATCCGGTTCGACTCCGGTTCGACCGGTCGAACCGTGAACCTCTCCCTCTTCTGGTTCGTTGTCCGGTCCGATTTTCACAACCTTGGTATCACTATTAAAGAATATTTTGATTTTCTTTTAGTTTTTTGTTTTGAAATCTATAGTTATTTTACAAAATTTATTAGAAAGCGATTTAAGAAGAAATAAAAAAGCCGTCCCAAACTAAGTCTAGAACAGCCTATTAAATTAAAAAAATAAAATAAATGTATCGAAGTTTTAAAATAAATATTTATTTCTTAAGTTAAAATTAAATAGCAATTTGAAACTAACAACAATCTTTTTGGCTGATTAAAATATTTGAATTCTCCTTTGACCAGGCAATCATTTTCCATTCTCAAATATGAAACTACCGGTAAAATTTAACTAAAAATCGTTGATAAATTTAGATTTTAAAACATAAACTTTTAAAAAAAATAAAAAATCTCTTGTAATAGCTGAAAAAAAACGTAGAGTTATTAAAAAAATTAAATTATTTACTGCAGTTAATTGAGCAAACCATCATGTGACAGATGACTTGGCAATGTGGTGACATGATCTGATTTACTAAAAAAAGTGGAAAAGCTAAGGAGCCTTACCTAGTTGAAATAAATCTGCACGTGGTAGTTGTTGATTACAAATGATGCTCTTCCTCGAAGGAGAGTGTTGGCTCAATGAATTAAACATATATCATATAGAGCACATCATATAGTTTAACGTCCTGGAGTATTCGCGACGGTAAAGAAATATTTAGTTTAACGTCTTAGCATTGTACGAAGATCCAGCACACAAGCAGATAAGTGAGAGGGTGTAGCATTCATAAGAGACACCAAAGTTTTTACGTGGAAAACCCCTGAAAAGGGGAAAAAACCACGGGGCCTGGCCCAGTTTGAATGAATCCACTAGTATTTGTAATCGATTACAAATGAGGCCCTTCCTTAGGAGAAGGCCTTGGATTGATGTAGCACATGTACATCATATAGATTGCATTACATGGTAGGAGTTACATATACAGGTTTGTTTGGCCTGAAAGACCGTAGTCGGCAGGAGACCGGGGTCAGAAAGACCGTTGTCTGTTGATGGAGGTCGGAAGGACCATAGTAGGAGACGAAGGCCTGAAGGACTGTAGTAGATAGAAAGCTGGGGTCTGAAAGACCGTTGTCTTGTGATGTAGGTCGAACAGACCGTAGTAGGTGATGAAGGCCTGAAGGACCGTAGGCGGTAGGAGACTGTGGTCTAAAAGACCGTGGTCTGGTGATGGAGGTCGGACGGACCGTAGTAGGCGACAGAGGTCAGAAAAACCTTAGGAGGTAGGAGATAAGGAGTCAGGTGTTAGTCCCAGTGTCACTTGGAAGATCGGATGTTGATGGTCTGGCCTTGAGTAGGACGTCGGGTCTTAAGCAGGACGTCAGGTCTTCAGCAGTATGTAGAGACTGAACGTCGGGCCTTAAGCGGGACGTCGAGTCTTCAGCGGTATGTAGAGACTGAACGTCGGGCCTTAAGCGGGACGTCGAGTCTTCAGCAGGACGTAGGGACTAAACGTCGGGCCTTAAGCAGGACGTCGGGACTGAACGTCGGACCTTAAGGCAGTGGTGCAATGAAACTCCGGCGGTGATCAGGCGAGGCTTCGATGGTGGTCCGGCGAGGTTCCTGCAGCGGTCCGGCGTAGGTCCGGCGATGCTTCTGCGGTGGTCCGGCGGTGGTCTGGCGGCCGTCGAGGAGGAGCTTTCTCCTTCTCTTCCTCCTTCTCTTCTTACTTCGGCCTCCCCTTTATGAGAAATGATGGCTCTATTTATAGATTTTCTGGAGTGGCATGGCCCGTAAATAGGCGTGAGATCAGGGGCGAATAGGGAGTGGTCAAATGGACGGCCGATATTAAATCCTATGATCATGCACAGTTTGTTGGACATTTGAAGGCCTTAGTGATGTCGGAATTCTGTGATCTTGGGCTCGTTGGACTCATCTCGTCGAGCCGTTCGATTCGAGTATAAGCTAGTTAAAATCGGAGACCGTTTGGTAACTCAAATTGCGGTTTGAAACTTCCAACAGCGCTTCGGGTCCAGGATTCGGACCCGTTTGGGCTCGGATTGAGTCGAATTTGGAGTCGTTGGATTCGTATTTCTGAGACGCTCAGTTCAACTATAAGCTCGTTGAAATCGGAGTTCATGTGCTCTTGAATTTAATTTTTGAAGTTTCCGGTTTGATTTTGCACTGAGATTCGCGCCCGATCAAGCTAATTTTTGGAGTACGTATCAGTTGCCCCCCTATTTTTGGACGTCGAAGTTTCAGGAGTCCGAAAATATATGCTTTGACAATTTGCATTGGCCGAAACGCCAAAAATTGCGTTTTGAAAACTAAGCTCTTGCTCAAACTTGATTGTAGAGGCCTTGTTAAGTTCCGAAAGTGTCAAAATTGAGTCCGGAACGTCGAAAAACGTGTCCGGGGACCCCAAAAATATCTAATTTGGTCCGTCCGGGCCAAAATACGGAGCCCGGGTATGTTTGACGGCCGAGCCGGATGGCCAGCCGCCGGCTGCCGAATTCCGCCGGCGCCGCCGCCGGCGACAACCCGCTGACGCGCGGGCTGAAGGGGCGCGCGTGAGGAGCCCCTTGGAGAGGCGGTTGTATGATTTTTTTTTTCTGAACCGCCTTAATGCAAACTTTTTTTTTTTTTACTGCACCGCCATATGAAACCGCCTTTAGGCAGTTTTTTTTTAAAATAGAGTGGGCCCCACATGAATTTAAAAAATTTGAAAAATTCCCAAAAAATTCCTAGAAAAATTCGGAAAATTAAGAAAATTTTGAAAAAAATGAAATTTCTAGAGAACTCTAGAAACTTCCCCCATTCTCCCCAAAAAAGTATAAATAGGCCCCTTAGGCCTTTAGAGAAATTGCTCCTTCTCATCTTTTCTTCTCTTCTCCCTCTGTCCTTACTATTGAGGCCTTCCCTCGATTTTTCGAGGCCCCTCTCTTGGCAAGGAAGTCCGTAGAATTTCCCCTTCTTCTCTTCTCCCTCTGTCCTTCCTATTGAGGCCTTCCCTCGATTTTCCGAGGCCCCTCTCTTGGCAAGGAAGTCCGGAGATTTTCTCCTTCTTCTCTTCTCCCTCTGTCCTTACTATTGAGGCCTTCCCTCGGTTTTCCGAGGCCCCTCTCTTGGCAAGGAAGTCCGGAGATTCCCCCTTCTTCTCTTCTCCCTCTGTCCTTACAATTGAGGCCTTCCCTTGGTCTTCCAAGGCCCCTCTCTTGGCCAGGAAGTCCGAAGATTCCCCGTCTCCCTCTTTTCTTTCAGAGATCTTGTGGAGTTCCGATGTTTGGTGGTTGACGATGGAGGCCGGATAGACCGTTGTAAGGAGGGAGGTTGAAATGACGGGCATACTTCCAGCATCGGGGAGAAGTATGATGACATGGAGGAATTCAACGTCGGGTAGTCATACAGCGTCGGGCAGAAGACCGACAAAAGTCTATTAATTGGTAGAAGTCCGACATCTGGTAGAAGTATGAAGTCGGGTAGAGGTGCAGCGCCAGGTACAAGACCAACGAAAGTCCGTCGATGGGCAAAAGTATGACGACGGTTAGTAGTCTAACGGCAAGCAGAAGCCCGTAGTCGAGTAGAAGTACGGCCTTTGGCAGAAGACCGATGAATATTCGTCGACGAGCAGAAGTCCGATGACGAGTAAAAGTCTGCTAACGAGCAAAAGTTCGACGACAAGGAGAAGTCCGACGTCGTGTAGAAGTACGGCCTCGGGCAGAAGACCGATGAAAGTTTGTCGACGGGCAGAAGTCCGACGACGAGTAGAAGTCTGCTGACGAGCAGAGGTCCGACGACAAGGAGATGTCCGGCGTCGTGTAGAAGTACGGCCTCGGGTAGAAGACCGATGAAAGTTCGTCGATGGGCAGAAGTCCGACGACGAGTAGAAGTCCGCTGACGAGCAGAGGTCCGACGACAGGGAGAAGTCCGACGTCGTGTAGAAGTACGGCCTCGAGTAGAAGACCGATGAAAGTTCGTCGACGGGCAGAAGTCCGACGACGAGTAGAAGTTCGCTGACGAGCAGAGGTCCGATGACAGGGAGAAGTCCGACGTCGTGTAGAAGTACGGCCTCGGGCAGAAGACCGATGAAAGTTTGTCGACGGGCAGAAGTCTGATGACGAGTAGAAGTCCGACGTCGTGTAGAAGTACGGCCTCAGGCAGAAGATCGATGAAAGTTCGTCGACGGGCAGAATTCCGATGACAAGTAGAAGTCTGACGTCGGGTAGAAGTACAGCCTCGGGCAGAAGACCGATGTATGTTTGTTGACTAGCAGAAGTCTGATGACGAGTAGAAGTCCGACGTCGTGTAGAAGTACGGCCTCGGGTAGAAAACCGATGAAAGTTCGTCGACGGGCAGAAGTCCGACGACGAGTAGAAGTCCGCTGACGAGCAGAGGTCCGACGAAAGGGAGAAGTCCGACGTCGTGTAGAAGTACGGCCTCGGGCAGAAGACCGATGAAAGTTCCTCGACTGGCAGAAGTCTGATGACGAGTAGAGGTCCGATGACAGAGAGAAGTCCGACGTCGTGTAGAAGTACGGCCTTAGGCAGAAGACCGATGAAAGTTTGTCGACGTGCAGAAGTCTGATGACGAGTAGAAGTCCGACGTCGTGTAGAAGTACGGCCTCAGGCAGAAGACCGATGAAAGTTCGTCGACGGGCAAAAGTCCGACGACAAGTAGAAGTCTGACGTCGGGTAGAAGTACGGCCTCGGGCAGAAGACTGATGAAAGTTCATCGATGGGCAGAAGTCCGACGACGAGTAGAAGTGTGATGACAGGGAGAAGTCCGACGTCAGGAAGAATTCTGGCGTCGGGTATTAGTCCGTCGAAAGTCCTGCAAGGCAAAAGTTTAGCGACAGGAGGAAATTTAAAATCGTGTAGAAATTTAACTTTGTGCAGAAGTCCATTGACGACATTCTGGGGACGTTTAGACTTTAAAACATAAACTTTTTAAAAAAAAATCTCTTGTAATAGCAGAAAAAAAACGTAGAGTTATTAAAAAAATTAAATTATTTACTGCAGTTAATTGAGCAAACCAACATGTGACAGATGACTTGGCCATGTGGCGACAAGATGATTTGCTAAAAAAAAGTGGAAAAGCCAAGGAGCCTTACCTAGTTGAAATAAATCTGCACGTGGTAGTTGTTGATTACAAATGATGCTCTTCCTCGGAGGAGAGTGTTGGCTCAATGAATTAAACATATATCATATAGAGCACATCATATAGTTTAACGTCCTGGAGTATTCACGACGGTAGAGAAATATTTAGTTTAACGTCTTAGCATTGTACGAAGATCCAGCACACAAGCAGATAAGTGAGAGGGTGTAGCATTCATAAGAGACACCAAAGTTTTTACGTGGAAAACCCCTGAAAAGGGGAAAAAACCACGGGGCCTGGCCCAGTTTGAATGAATCCACTAGTATTTGTAATCGATTACAAATGAGGCACTTCCTTAGGAGAAGGCCTTGGATTGATGTAGCACATGTACATCATATAGATTGCATTACATGGTAGGAGTTACATATACAGGTTTGTTTGGCATGAAGGACCGTAGTCGGCAGGAGACCGTAGTCGGTAGGAGACTGGGGTCAGAAAGACCGTTGTCTGTTGATGGAGGTCGGAAGGACCATAGTAGGAGACGAAGGCCTGAAGGACTGTAGTAGATAGAAAGCTGTGGTCTGAAAGATCGTTGTCTGGTGATGTAGGTCGAACAGACCGTAGTAGGTGATGAAGGCCTGAAGGACCGTAGGCGGTAGGAGACTGTGGTCTGAAAGACCGTGGTCTGGTGATGGAGGTCGGACGGACCGTAGTAGGCGACAGAGGTCAGAAAGACCTTAGGAGGTAGGAGACAAGGAGTCAGGTGTTAGTCCCAGTGTCACTTGGAAGATCGGATGTTGATGGTCTGGCCTTGAGTAGGACGTCGGGTCTTAAGCAGGACGTCAGGTCTTCAGCAGTATGTAGAGACTGAACGTCGGGCCTTAAGCGGGACGTCGAGTCTTCAGCGGTATGTAGAGATAGAACGTCGAGCCTTAAGCGGGACGTCGAGTCTTCAGCAGGACGTAGGGACTAAACGTCGGGCCTTAAGCAGGACGTCGGGACTGAACGTCGGATCTTAAGGCAGTGGTGCAATGAAACTCCGGCGGTGGTCGGGCGAGGCTTCGGTGGTGGTCCGGAAAGGTTCCTGCAGCGGTCCGGCGGAGGTCCGGCGATGCTTCTGCGGTGGTCCGGCGGTGGTCCGGCGGCCGTCGAGGAGGAGCTTCCTCCTTCTCTTCCTCTTTCTCTTCTTGCTTCGGCCTCCCCTTTATGAGAAATGAGGGCTCTATTTATAGATTTTCTGGAGTGGCATGGCCCGTAAATAGGCGTGAGATCAGGGGCGAATAGGGAGTGGTCAAATGGACGGCCGATATTAAATCCTACGATCGTGCACCGTTCGTTGGACATTTGAAGGCCTTAATGATATCGGAATTCTGTGATCTTGGGCTCGTTGGACTCGTCTCGTCGAGCCGTTCAATTCGAGTATAAGCTCGTTAAAATCGGAGACCGTTTGGTAACTCAAATTGCGGTTTGAAACTTTCAACAGCGCTTCGGGTCCAGGATTTGGACCCGTTTGGGCTCGGATTGAGTCGAATTTGGAGTCGTTGGATTCGTATTTCCGAGACGCTCAGTTCAACTATAAGCTCGTTGAAATCGGAGTTCATGTGCTCCTGAATTTAATTTTTGAAGTTTCCGGTTTGATTTTGCACTGAGATTCGTGCCCGATCAAGCTAATTTTTGGAGTACGTATCAAGACTTAAGGAATCCATTGACATGAGAGATGTTATCATAAAAATGTTGGTTTGTTCATTTGGTCGGTGGGACTGTAGTCAAGCAAAGGAGATCAGAGGTGCAATAGTAAAAAAATTGAGGTTTGAGGGGTCATAGTTAGGCGACTGAGATCGGAGGCACAATTGTAAAGAGACAGAGGTCAAAGGAGTCGTAATTGACGGGCGATGGAGGTCGGAAGGATAATTATTAGATGAAGGTGCTCCGAGGGACACTACTCGGCATGTGACTGTGTTGGAAAGAGATGGTTGTCAGATGGACAATAGTCAAATACCAATAAAGGTCGAAAGGACCGTAATATAACACCTCAATATCCAATTTTAAAAGTATCGCCTATTGCAATCTCTTACTTAATAAACTAGAGCTTCTATGAATTCATCATTATAAGTTAATCCAACGAAAGCAATAAAAATCATATAAATCAAAATATAAAATTATATTCATCTATTAAAATTCATGTACATAAACCAAGAGATCAAACATTATATTCATCAGTCTAATTTTAACTCTTGTATGAAAGAATAAAACTAAGAAAACTGCATAAATAGAATAAACATGAGAGTTTTGTATTGAAGTGTTTCCTGGTATGTACTCCTATAGCTAATACTCCTTATAGAATGACACCAAAAAAGTTACAAGAGTTAGAAGTTTAATTACAGGAGTTGGTGGACACACTACATGAATGTTAGCATTTTCCAACGGATTTTCGGCAAACTTTATGGAGGATTATTTTTTATCGAAAATGGCGATGAATTTGCAACATAAATTTTTGACAACTTTTTTTTTTTTTGTGAAGTTGCAGTAGATTTGTGGCGGACATTCCACTGCAACTCCACTACAAATCTGCCACAAATCCAACACAAACTATCTTATATAACCAATTGATTGGGAATCTGCTTCCTTTCTTCATTCTATTCTCGACTACTCTCCTCGGCCCTTATGCTCTCCTTGGTCTTCACTCACCTCAATCGATGACATTTCTCACTGTAGCATCGCCTCTTTCAAAAACATTCCTTCCTATCGCATCTGAAGTTACACCTCCTCACCGCTCTTCTATCGTAGCTAAAGTCGCACCTCCTTTGGAGATGGGAGCTTGGTCATTGTGAAGGTATGAATGTTTCTTCCTTTTGCACACTTCTTTGTCCAAATTTGTAAATCTGTCAGTCACATTTGAAGTCACACCTCCTCGTTGTTCTTCTATTGTAGCCAAAGTCGCTCCTCCTTCAGAGACAGAAGCTTGGTCATTGCGAAGGTATCCATCTTTCTTCCTTTCATATGCTTCTTCGTACAAATTCATAAATCTGTCGCTAGATTGTACAAATTTTATTGATGATATTCTTCTTGTTTATAAGACTGGAGAGGGAGTTGAGGATAAACTTGAATTAGAGAGATCAACCTTAGAGTCTAGTGGGAGGGATTGTGACTTTAGGTGAACAAGTCATTAATAAGAATACACGTTTTAGATATCTTGAGTCTATTGTTCATAGGAGCATTGTAATATGTGGAGATATTATTAGTAGGAATTCAAGTTGGATGGTTCAAGTGTGGGAATGCATCACTTTTGTTGTATGATAGAAAAGTCTCCCTCAAACTTAAATGAAAATTATATAAAATGTGGTAAGACCTGCAATGCTTTTTGGTATAGAATGTTAGATATTAAAAGATAAGCATAATATTAACTTAGGTGTTGCAGAGATGAGAATGCTCAAGTAGATGAGTGGCTTTACACTTAGTGACAAGGTACGAAACGAGCATATCCATGAAAAGGTTGAAGCAACTCTAATGGAAGATAAGATTAGAGTGAGTAACCTTATATAGTTTTGTCACATATTATGACTATATAGTTGAAGTGGAGGAATGCATCAGGCTTATTATATGATAGAAAAGTTCTCCTCAAACTTAAGAGAAAATTCTATTAGATGTAGTAAGACCTACAATGCATTATAATATAGAATGTTGACCATTAAAAAAGAAGCATAATATTAAGTTAAGTGTTGCATAGATGAGGATGCTCAAGTGAATGAGTGGCTTTACTCTTAGAGACATGATAGGAAATGAGCATATATGTGACAGGTTGGACTAGTTCCAATGGAAAACGAGATTAGAGAGAGTCACCTTAGATAGTTTGGTCACATATTATTAATATATAATTGAAGTGCATGAATGCATTGGGCTGTTGTGTGATAGAAAAGTCTCCCTCAAACTCAAGGGAAAATTTTATAAGATTTTGCTAAAACCTACAATATTACTTTATGGTGCATAATGTTGGCCATTAAAAGAAAAACATAATATTAAGTTAAGTATTGCAGAGATGAGGATGCTTGGGTAGATGAGTGGCTTTACTTTTAAAGACATGGTATGAAACAAGCGTATATCTGAAAAGGATGGAGTATCTCCAATGGAAAATAAGATTAAAGAGAGTTGTCTTGCATAGTTTAGTCATATATCATTATTGTATATCTTGATTATATGAGGCGTCATCTCAAAAAAAAATTTATAATGATAATTACACATAAATAATATTAAGTTGATACAAATCTCATTGTTTTGATGTAGGAATCTATAGCCTAAGTTATAGATATTCAAAATCATAAAATTTGGATGTGTAACTAACTATTGCCTGGACGCTAGAAGTTAATAGATGAATTTTTGTACATAGTGAGTTTTTCTTCTAGGCAAGTTGTCAATTACCTTCCTTTATATTAGAGGGAAGATTACATAGTCCATATTTCCAAACATAAAAATTTAGCCTACCTCACACTAGAATAGATTACTGTTGACCTATATCACAGAAGATTCATGTCAAAATATTGATATTGAATTTCACATAATGAGTATGAGCCTCATTTCAACTCTCAATGTGGCCCATCTATAATTTCCAAAGTAGTTGAGGAAGATAGAGTTAGGACATTTATGGAGTTAATTTATGATGCAAGTAGTCCACAAGTTCAATAATATACAGAAGAGTCCCTGAATAAGGAGGTATAAAACTTTTATGATTTGTTATATGATGTGCAATAACTAAATTTAAATGAGTGCACAAATCACTCCGAGGTATATATCGCTATGAAGATGTTAATTATATACATAATATAATGTATCCAGAGAAGGCTTTAATCAATTCATTAGCCTACTTTAGAAAATTAACCTGATAAATAATATAATTCCAATAGATTTATACCAAACTCAACAATTAATTTTCAAATTTTGTTTGACAGTTATAAAAATAGATTACTGCATTAATGAATATATGTTATACTACAAGGATAATTTTTTAGAGATTGCACTAAAGTTAAAACCAAATTCTAGGAAAAAAAAAAGAAAGAAAATAGAAGGATGTGATAGTCAGCCGATTACTCTGCTTACCCATCACTCATTGATTGTAATACTTATAGAAATCTATAAGCTCTGCTACAAATATGAAATGACATAACATATACATCTCGCAAGTAGGTGTTCTAACTCATCCATCAGAAGCAGAGGCCTAGAAATACTTTGACCATATACATCATACGTTCATCATAGAACCAAAAAATATTAGATTAGAATTATGTACATATGATTTTACTCTATTTTATCAATCTGCTTCACCATACTCATGATAACCTATGATACTCACCCCTACAATTTTCCTCCATAATGGTTTATGAATACACCATATATGTTCTTGACACTTAAAATTCTAGGCTCATATAGTCCAATGACAAAGATAGATGTGTTATTGTAATATTTAATCAATGGCTTAAAATTATTGTGAAATGAAATAGTTACTACATGTGATATTTCCACTAAAAAAAATTTTACATTAACGGAAGCATTACTTTGGACAATTGGTAACTTCCCGGCATATGGTATACATTCTAGTAAGAGTCTTATAGGCAAGCTAGTTGCCCATATTGTATGAAAAATATTTAAATAATTTACTTTGAAACATGGGGGCAAGAACATTTGGTTTGACTGTCACCATATATTCTTACATACAAACCAACAATTCATGTGAAATAAGGATGCTTTCATTAAAAATAGAGTAGAGATAACACAGTCTCAATTAACAGTGAGAAAATATTTGAAAGAGTGAATTTCATACCCACAATAACGAAATCTCCAATATTAGCTATTTATAAACTGACCAAGTATGGAGTTACTCACAAGTAGATATGATGCATATAGAGAAGAATATTTTTGATAATATGTCAAATATAGTAATGGACATCAAGGAAACATTTAAAGATAATGTAAAAGATAGCATGGACTTGAAGGATACTTATAAGAGAAAAATGCTTGAGTTGAAGGAAGATGAAAATGGTAAATTTTTAAAGACAAAATCGTCATTCACCTTCACTTTAGAATAGTATCGAGTAGTTTGTGAATGGGTACTGAGCCTAAAGCTACTTGATGGATATGCTTTCAACCACAATAATTGTATTGACATGAGATCAAGGAGAATATATGGATTAAAAAGTCACGACTTTCACATATTTATGTAGTGTTTAATGCCCATGACTTTCAGTTCTCTTATGGATTAAATTTTAAATCCCTTGAACGAACTAAGTATCTTGTTCAGGACTTATGCTTATTAAGACTGAATAAAGAAGCTTTGGTCCACATCGAGCATAACATTCCATTTATTATGTGCAAGCTTGAGATGATATTTCCTCCTAGTTTTATTTGACCTGCCCATGCATTTACCATATGAGGTTAGAGCTGGTAGACTTGTTCAATATCAGTGGAAGTATCCTTTTGAGAGGTAATTTTATGCTAATATAGCATATCTAATATTATTATCAACTTATTAATTCATAATCATATATCATTCATGTATTTAAATAAACTTAAGAAAGACTATAAAGAACAAAACATGTCACAAAGGATCAATTTGTAAGGCAAACTTTATATATGAGACTACTCAATTTTGTTCGTACTACTATAACACAGAATTACAATCAATAAGGAAGAATGTATCTCGAATATTGGGTTATTCAACTATATGTCAATCTACCATTAACATATCAGTAATCAACAAACATGGCAAGCCAGTAGGCGCTTGCACTGTATGCCATTCAACTTATACGAAGATGAGAGTTGTCACATTATACACACTATTAAATTGTGCTGAAGTTGAACCATCTATCGAGTATGTTTTAGTTAAGATTTCATACATTTTACAAACTCAAACATAGAGAATCTAAATTAAAACTTTTACAAAATTTTGTTAATGGTCTGAAAACTACATCACTATTAGAGAAGAAAAAGAGAGTTGAATATGAAGTTTAAAATTAGTTCAATAATATGGTATGTATTTTGACAAGTAACTTTAGTCTTATATATCATAATCACATAACTTATTGAAAATGATAATTATATAGCTACACTTTCTACGCCAATTAGGTCCATTATGAAGCCAGAGATTTGCAAGATCAAGGATTAATGAATCTAGCTTGAGGACATATAAGAGCAATAAAATATTGGCCAATTTTTATTGTCAATAATTATAGATTTCATACCAAAGCTTGGCATGAAGGTCGAAAAACAAAACATTATGGCTATATTTGAAAGGGAACAACTATACGGGTGATGACTGTGATTATTATAGGGTCTTACATGAAGTACTGCATTTGGAATATCTTGGTGAAGGGAATAACTTATATTTTTTTTTAATTATGATTGATTTGATCTAGTAAAAAATAGAGGAATAAGGGTGCATCCACTTTATGCTACTACAAAAGTAAAGCGAGATAGAAGATATGAAAAACATGACCAATTTGTCATTGCAAGCCAGGCTACCCACGTATTCTTTGTTAACTATCAAGGTAGACTACGAGGTAAATAAGATTGGCTTGTATTTATTAAGACTAAGCCTAGGGGGGTCATTGAAAATACAAAATCAATACCAACAACACATCAAGAAGAGTGTATGTTAAACTTTAAAGAGCTTGTTAATTATTGAGAAGATCAAATTATAGTAAGTGAGACTGAGTTGTAGTTAAATGAGGTTGACTTAGATATTAAAAGAATATTAAAGATGATGTTAGCAATGAGGATGTTTCCTCGTTAGATGGAAGTAAACCACCCATTGATTAATAGTAAGGAAGTAAATGTGTATTTTGTCTTACAATACTTCTTTTATGAATGCATTTTCTTACAACATAGTAGTTAATTTTTTTTCCTTACAGCATATTAGTTACTTTTTTTTATAGCATAGTCGTTAGTACTTATTTCTTGCATTTTTCATAAAATATACTAATTTTTTCTTTTATTTTTTGTAGTTGTCTTCTAGTGGTGATAAGCTCTTCAGGCGATCACAAACATTTTCAAGCACAAGAAGAAATTGGTGGATGAACTAATAGGGGTGGAGGTACTAGGTGACCTCCTCTTCACAGCCTACCACCCATACCCAGCCTAGCCCCCCTTTGCCTACACCTTCTACAAGGAGTCCTCAGTTTTACTCCTCAGAACCTCGCTTTCCATCACCATACCCTACATAGATGGCTCCCTTTTACCCGTACTACCCTCCGCCATCTTCTCAAGGAGTCTCTTCTACTTATTATGACCCACTATATTTTTAACCATTCTATTACCCACCACCCCCTTAGCCCTCTACGCTTGGACCTTCCACTGAGACTGCAGCTAGACCTTCCACGCAGACTACCGCAGCACCGACCATTGATGAGTGCATGCTAATTCAGCCCGAGGGTTACACATACGTAATGCATATTTTATATTACGCAGATATTTGAGAAATAATATTTTCAACTAAATATTTTTTACAAGTTTTACCCGTCAAAGCAACCCAATCACAAGAAACATGATATCATATGGAGCAGGTTTCATGCTCCATATGTTTCTTGGAAGAAAATCACAAATGACATTGTACGATGCCAGCTCACGGTATCTACAAGCGACTCGAACTATTATTGCACATACCCAAGCAAAAAAGAGACAAATCAAACTAGATCGACACCCTCAAGGCCGTCAACATTCACAATCAACAACGGACCATCCTATCGAGCTTAGAGAAGAGTCCAAGGAAGATGTATACCAAAAATAAAGGTCAACACATACAATAAAAAATCTCTTGAAAGACTACTCCCATGTGATAGGACATTTATAACTCCCATGCTTTATATATACATTTTATATATTTTATAAAAAATCAAAATCTTCCTCAATCATGAAAAATATATCATTTTTAATCAATGTTAAATGCTAGTAAAATTATTTTAATTTGGTGATAACCCATTATTTTTTCCTTTTCAACTTTTTAAGGTAAACCCTCTAGTATTTACTGTGGTCATCTTTTATTCTTGTGTATCCAACATTTTCAAGCAATGTGAATATATTAAATATTTTCTCTCTATGACCACGAAAATTCTGACATGCAACAATAAACTATCATAAAAATCAACATTGGCATTTAAACTTCTCCGCAAAAAATATACAAATCAATAACTTAGGCATGATGCTATAATATGCTATTGATATGAAATAAAAACAATTTTAATTCTACAAAAATTAGCAAGTATATTGTCTTTTGTGCTTATTTTAAAATTTCAAATATATTATACTATTTTTAAAAAAATTAAAATAACTGAAACTTAAATACTAATGGCTTAATTACTTGCATAAAAATCATAATAAATACGGATAAAAAACAATATTTAGGCTTCATATTTATATATTTAAGTAATCCAATCATTCTAAATAAAAAATCATAATTTTATTTTTTCACAAAGAAATAAATAAAATAATAATTTAAATATATTTTTTCGCATATCCTTCCGTTAGCTAAATAGGTCCTAAGTTTCAATTAAGATAACTTTACACGCATATTACATAATTAAATTTTAAGTCTAAGACCTTTTGGTTAGCAATCAATGCTCCCAACCAAAAAATCAAGAGGAGGTGCATATAAAATCCAAATTTTATTTCCTATCAAACTATGGAAGAAAACATAACTGAATGGACGCCGCACCATCAGCTTTGTCTTGTATCATCCATGTAGAAGTAAATTCATAGTGGACCAACAAGATCACAACCTCCAATTATTCATTATTTAGTTTTAATTTGTAGATAGCCCCTCAAACTTCTTGAATTTGAAAATCCTTCTTTGCACAATTTGCATTAGAAATAGGAGGACAGACAGGGAGCCCCCCTTCAATGTCTTGATTGACTTCTCCTTTATGTAGCTCTGATTCGATGGCTGCTCCCTCATCTGAAACTTTCATCTTGAACTCTCTAGCTTTTCCCCAAATAACCATATAGAGGCCAACAACTATAATTACTGAACCTAAAATACTGAAATCATAAAAAAGGATTAAAACAAATCAAAAGGTTTAATAGCAAATATGAATTTGATAGGGTTTAACATACAATATTTCAGCCCTAGCATAACAAAAATAAAATTATATTCTGCTGTTGTATTAATTCTTATTTATTTATAATAATTACCTGCCTACATAAAGTTTCTCATCGAGAATAGCCCAGCTCAATACGGCCACAATAATAAGTTGGAGTGGGCTGAACATGGAAACAAATAGTGGGCCACGCTTCTCTATGGCCCATGTCATCAGCAACACGCCAAATCCAGAGCAAATAATTCCCTGCTCTCAAAAAGTAATCAAACATTAATATTTCATCTTATATTTTTACATTTATCAGTACATCACATATTTATTATGTAATTACTATTATATCATTGTACTCTTTAATTTATTCTAATCTAAAATATATTTTATTAAGATAGAAGAATAATCTTTTGAAAGTTTTTAGAAGAAACATTCAATGTAAAAAAAAAAAAAAAAAACTATTATTATTTTTCTTTTTATGTCAAATATAATAAATATTTAATGAATGGAATTAGCATAATTTTTATTTAAAATTTCAAACAAAACTAAAACATTAAAAACATATTTAAAGTTCTATGTGGATGAAAGAGCACTCACAATGTATAGAACAGAAGCTAAGCGAATGTTGAAGCCCAAAGCCCAACTATGTAATTCTCTCTCAATAACACCTCCAATAAGAAAGCATTCGATACTAGCCATAGCACTCATTATTGTGGAGGTCATATAAGGTGCGGAAAATGATTTGCTCAACTTTGCTTGCATAATGAACCAAATCGCCCACGCTATGCCGCTCCCCACTACTAACATTGCACCAAATATTTCCTTGTTGGACGATCCACCTGCGAATCCAGAAGCTTCGGTGCTTTCCTCCACAACCTTCTCTGCATATCGCCAATGTAAGCTAGAAGGTGGGATATGGATGAGAGCTCCATTGTAGAAGGTCATGAGCATTGATCCGCTAACACAAAAGATTGTTCCAACCACCTTTGCTTGTCCTGGGATTCTTTTCATATTTGCTGTCTCAATCCTATATTAATTTATGATACTCATTATATATTCATTTGTATAAGATTCATTTATTTATATAATTAAATAAAATTTAGCACTAACTTATTATTCATTTATGTTTATGAAAATACGTATTTATTAAAATTAGGTAATTAATTATTTTGATTTGTAGGGTGTGTACCTGAAAGGAACGGCCATAATAAATGTTAGGGCAGGAAGGATATTGGTGAGGGCACTTGCGATCGTTGGCGTCGTGTACTTGAGACCGATGAAGTATAGTAACTGATTTATCGTAGCCCTGCATTTAATTTTGTATCATCAATCACATGATTTTTATTTGTGAAAATTGGTAAATAAAGTTAATTATAGTATTTCTTATCAAGAAAGTTGCTTATTGAAACTCATTTCTACTCAATTTTTATTAAGAGGTAAAGGTTTAGCAACTCAACTGAACTTCACTGTAATTACCGAATTTGTAAGTGCGTTCACCAAATAAAAATCCCTTAAAAAAAATTTGTTGAAATTAACCGAAATAAAGGCAAGAATTTCCTGACCTCTCACATGCGTATTTCATGACCTCTTATATAATTATTTAATTTTTATTATCATCCATTAAAGCTTTAATATTCAATCTTCTCTAAACCAGGAAATAAGGTGCTTTTCATGCCGGAAGTGCTTTTCCGGCGATTTGGAAGTCACTTACGTACCCGAAAGTAGAGCAGACCAATATTTGAAGTAGGATTTTGCGAGTAATCTCAACACTCCGAGTTTTCCTGCAAGCAGATGATGGTAATTAACGTTAATTATGAGTAATTAATACAAAAATAATTATAAGATGACGGTCATTAACGTTAATTATGAGTAATTAATACAAAGATAATTATATGGAGCAGATAATGGTAATTAACGTTAATCATGAGTAATTAATACAAAAATAATTATATGGATAGAATAGACTTGAAATAAATGCTACAGCTTATGTGTTAGTTTCCCAAATGCTTTTAAGTTGCCAGCGAGACGGTCAACAGACAGGTGGCATGAAATGAATGGAACAGGTGTCGAATTGCTGAGCTAGACGCAACTTTCGTCATTTGGTCTTCCCCAATCAACGGGAAGCATGCTTTCATGATTAAAGAAAAAATAAAATAAAATTAAAATTTAAGCGAATCAAATTATATTAATTATAAATGAACACACATACCTTAAGGACTAGAATTTAAGATCTCTTACTTATAAATTAAGGAGAGCTAAATTAATATATATTAAATTTTATCTATTTATAAAGTTAATAAAATACTCATATTATTTTTTAAATAATTGAATCATATACTTCTATTTGTTATGATTAAAATTTTAATTATTTTTTTAAAAAAAGGAAAAAAATAAATTAAAATATTGTCTTAAAAGTTAATATTTTAGTCAAATTAAAAAAAATGAAGATAGAAGGCTTTTAAATTTGTAAATAACAAAAAATTGATATTTATATATGTAAGTGCCAGCCAAAAACATTATTGCTATATATATAAATATATATATCATAAAATTTAGTTTATATATAAAAAAAAGAGTTGTGGTCAAATTTTATGAAAATATTGAAAATTCTGAGAAAAAAATAATTCATTTATATGACATCAATTATTGTATTGAGGACATGCGGTTGCAATGATCACAACATATGAAGTAAAGAAGTGAAGAAGGAAATAAAAAGTTGTACTCCGTTTGCCATTAATGAGCCTGCGATTCAAAAGAAAAAAAAACAAAAAGGCTTGCATGAGGTTATCTGATTATTCGAAGAAATATTAGATCACATAGCCCAAAGCTTTTTCTTTCATAAATCCAAATATTAGTAATCTTAAAAAATAACTTATTCTTAATTATTATTTTGGAACGGGAGTATCTATGCGCTGCCACTCTAAAGAAAGCGATTTGCGGCATAAATAACCCCTCGGTGGAACTTAGTGAGACTATCCACCGGCATCAGACCTATACTTGCTTTAGGGACGAGACTGTAGTAGAGGGTTTCGAATCCGTTATTATTATTCATTTCATACGTGCGATAAAAACAATTATAAATGATTATGCTTCGTTTGGGACGACTTTCTTTTTTATTTTTAAAGATGCTTTCTAGCAAAAAAAATAATTTTTGTACTAAAAAAATGCTTTAAGAAGCAGTAAGAAAGCGATCCAAAATGAAGCCATATATATATATACAAGCAAGGGAAATCAGACCAAATTCAAAATAGAAGGCCTGCGAAAAACAAGCAAGAAATTAATGGCAGCTGGAAGGAATAAAGGAGGTGATGAAGAACGAAAATGTGAAGAATAATAGGAGAAGTTAAATTAATTCATCTAGTAATTAAAATAATATACTATTTAAAAATATGAACTATATACATACAAAATTATAAAATTATTTTTATATGCATTCTTTTACGTGATTATAAAATTTGAGGTACCATTCGAGGAAGAAGGCGAAGGGAGCGAGGGCGAGAGTGGCGATAATCTGACGATAGGCGATCATTACGTATGGGCTCATGCCGGAGTCGAGAGCGAGTTTCGGGAGGATATTGAGACCGGCATAGCCCGCTTGCACGGCCACCATAGCAATAGCAGGCATATACTCCTTTGCTCGGGCCATCTCTATCTCCTCCTCTTCTTCTTCTTCTTCTTCTTCTTCTTGTTCTTCTTCTTCTTTTGCTACTTGTATGTTTTTCTTGTTTGAATGAAAGAGATAAAGAGCGTGAGCAGGCTATATATAACTTAATGAGAGGCATAAGCTGGCTTGAAGACGTAAGCGAGTATGGCGTACGTAGTTATTGAGCCCTGATATATTTGGTATAGCAACAGAATTCAATTCTCTTTAGTTTCTTGTGTGTTTGCTTCTTTATGAGAGAGAGAGAGAGAGAGAGAGAGAGAGAGAGAGAGAGAGAGAGAGAGAGAGAGAGATTTGGTAGTGTCTAAGTTGATAGTTGGTTACTTGGGCATGTAAGTTTTGCTTTCATTAAATGGAAATGAAATGGTAATGGTATTATGTGTTAGGGTTTGCTTCGTTCGCCTTCACTATTTCGGATATATAATGTGCCTAAAAATTATTCTATTTATTTTGAAATTAGTATTATATATTAATAATTTGTATTGTAATAACTTTAAATTAAAATCAGATAATTTTTAGGCTCATTTTGATATAATTTGTATTTGGATATCCATGAGCAATTTTGCCATTATATGAAATAAAAAATAATAATATTATGATATTCCAATGTAAAATATATCTTGAGAGACTTCAACATCATCCGATTGAGGTTGAGATTAAAGTTTTATATAATAACAAATATTTTCAATGCAACTAGCAGCATTGAAGTTTATCTTTGATATGTCATCAAAAAATTATCTTAATATCTTGATGCAAATATGATTTGGAAACTTCTGAAATTATATCAGTGACCATCCAAACTTCGATTTCAGCAAATTTATAGTCAAACTAAACGTCTTGAAGACAAACCCAACAACATCATAATCGGTCCAATCTGAACCCAAATGACTTCAAATCAAGGGCCTAAAGCCAATTTAGAAGCTTCAAAATATTAATTGGATGATTAAATGATGTCCAAATGTGGCATGTTTATAGTTGAATCGAGTGGCTTGACGAGTCAAATCCAACAGCTCTAGATAACAAAATTCTGATATCATTAATATACTCAAATACAATGAATTATCTATGACCAAGGGAGTTAATATCATCCACCATTAAAACACTACTAACATGCCCTTAATATTCTCCTTATTTTCTTGTCATGTCAATACTAAAATAATTATAAATAGACTTCTTATTATTCACAAAGGGAAGAGGAAGAAGAGAGAAAAATAAATGAAGGACCTATCTTTCTTTATCATCAAGCTTGCACCACCCGACTACCTATCGTCATCGGACTTCCACCTGGTCGTTGACCGTCACCGAACTTCTTTCCGACCTCCATCACCCAACAACGATCATTTTGACCTCGGTTGTTCGCTGACTATAGTCCCTTTGACAATCATTGCCTGCTAACTATTCACCAACTACCGTCTACTATGATTATCATTACCCATCGATTACAGTCCACTTGGTCCTCCATCTCTCATCAATAATAGTCCCTTTAAACTTTAAAGCCCATGGATTATGGACCCTTTGATCACTGTCTCCCGCTAATTATAGTCCACTCCGACCACCACCACCTGTCGAATACGGTACATTCTGACATCCCATTTCTCCGCTAACTATGGTCCACTCTACAATTGTCATTCGACTTCGATGGTCCCTTCGTCCTTGATCTGAAGCTTGCCAAATACAGTCCCCATGAACATCATAGCCCGTCGACTATGGTCCACTTCGACCTCTGCCATCCACTGACTATGATCGACTCCGACCACGATTGCCCACCGACTACGATACACTCTATCATCGTCGCTTGTCGACTGCGGTCTACTATGAACACCGTCGCCTTCTCGCCATAGTCTTTATGACCTCCAAATACGCTTCTTCTCACTACTATCACCCAACTAAGATCCTACTAACCAAACGAGTAGGCCAATACACCATTCAGAACAACTCCCATTACACATGTGATTCTTCAACACAAACTATGTAATATGTTCTTTATAAAGAATATTTAAGCTAACATCCTCCTCCGAGAAAGAGCATTTTTAGTAATCAACTTCCAACACTAGCAGAATCATCTTTAACTATGAAAGGCCTTGTAGTTTTCCCCTTTTCAAGGGTTTTCATGTAAAAATTATGGTGTCTCATATGAATATTGAACCTCTCTCCCTTATCTGTTTGTGTGATAGATCTTTATACAAAGCTTAAATGCTAAACCATATATCTCTACCACCACGAATATTCTAAAATGCAATAGTTTGGCACTGTCTGTTGGAAATGATTCTTGACTAGGGGGCAATCTTAGATTTTTTTTTGAATTTTTATTTTTTTTTAATTAAAAATAAATAAATTTTACATGGGGGCAAGAGGCGTGCCCCCTTATATATCCATATAGCGCATGTTCCGTGCATCACATCTATGGCAGGCGACCGATGATGAATGGCTAGCTAGATGGCTAGTTCAGTCGCCTAATTAGTTTGGTCTCTAAGTTTTAGACTTGATGATCCGATTTAGATTTTTTTTGGTCCCCATGATCATTTTTTATGTTCGAGACTTAATTTTGACACTTTCAAAGTCTAATGGAGATTCTACGGTCCATTTTGAACAATTTCAAGAGTTTTGAAAAGAATTTTTTTGGCATTTTGTGTTATATTCATCTTGTTGACTTTGGAATAAATTAAAATAATAAAAATATATATTTTACTTGGTTCACAGGCCTGAGGGGAGATCTGCATTGATCACGTCCAGGGAGCGATCACACCTCATAATAATTCAAAAATTATAATTTTATATTGCAACAATTTGAATAGCTCCGACACATATTTTCAGACCATGTAGGCCTTTATGTCCAAAAATAAGTGACAACTAATTTGACTGGAAACCAGGTGGCGATTATAGACCATTTGATTTTGGGGTGTATTTTTCTATTTTTCTTGATTAGATTGATGGTTGCACTATTGACTATTGTTTCTCTAGATGTAATCTTCTATATGTAGCCATCTTGTGGTCTAATGTTCTTATTTTTTATTGGATTTTTTGAAAAAAAAAGTGGCCACTAATATTACATTATAAAATTATCTTATTCGGGCATGAATTTTGATGAAAATATGACTCAAAAACTTCTAAATTAAATCCTTGACAATCCAAATTTTTATTTTAACAAACTTATACAAGCAGAACAACTCAAAAAGACGAACCCAATGACATTAAATCGGTCCAATCCGAACACCAAATGGGTCCAAATCAAGGTCTCAAAGCCTTTTTAGAACCTTCAAAATATTAAATTGCTAACCAAATGATATCTAAAGGTGCTTATAGTCAAATCGAGTGTCTTGATGAGTCAAATTCAATTAGCCCAAGATCTTCAAATTTTGACATCATTAAGACACTCAAATGCTCAATAAAAGATCCATCATCGAGAGAGTTGATATTGGTCATCCATTAAAGCACTCCCAGCAAGCCCTTGATCTTTTTCTTATTTATTGGTCATGCCACTACAAAAAATTTATAAATATACTCTTCATTCTTTACAAAGGAGAGAAGAGGTAGAGAAGAAAATTGATGGATCTCTCTTGCTTTCTCAAGCTTGCACCACCCGGCCGCCCACCGCTTATCGGACTTCCACCAAGTCGTCGACCATGCAAGATTTCTTTCCAGCCATCATTTTCTAACTATGGTCCATGTAACCTCTGTCGCCCGCCAACTACAGTCCCTTTGATCACCATTGCCCGTGGACTATGGTCGACTCTGACTTATGTCACTTCGTCAACTATAATCCACTATGACACCACAAGAAAGTTGATAATTTATGACGGATTTTTGGTGGACTTTACGACAGAAAATTTTATCTCAGAAATTGTGACAGATTTTGCGATGAAAACTTCCATCAAATTATTTGTAGCAGATTTAAGATGGATTTGGTGTTGAAAATCCACAATAAATTTGTGACAAAATTTTCACCACAAATCGGCAGCAAATTCATCACAAATTATTAACAAATCTAATGCAAATAATTCATCACAAATAGTGACACCTTTGTGACTGTTTTTTGGCACAATGTACGATGAATATTCCACTGTAAATGAAAGAATTTTTCATCACACATTCGCCGCAAAATATTTTAGGCATATATATTCCATCACAAATACTTTTGCGACGCGGGTTTTAATGACAGAATCAATTCAATCGCAAATCCTTCGCAAATCAGGATTTGTGACAAATTTCTCGTATTTTGTGGAAAATTATTCTACTGTAAAAAGACAAATTTCCTGTAGTGTGACCATCGGTGCCCACTGACTATAATCCACTCGGTCCTCCGTCAATTGCCGACAACGATCCCTTCGAACTCTTATGCCCACCGACTACAATCCTTCTAATCTCTATCGACTGCTGACTACAATCCACTCCGACCTCCATAGCCCACTGACTAAAGTTCACTCTGAACACCATCACCCGTCGACTGTGGTCCACTACGACCTCCCGTCGCTCTGCTGACTACAGTCCACTACGACCATAATCGCCTATCAACTATGGTCTGCTCAAACCTTCGTCACTCGACGACTACAGTCCCTTCGACCTTTGAATCCCGCTGAATATGGTCCCTCAGACGACTATTGCTCGTCGACTACGGTCCACTCCGATCACCACTGCCCGCTGACTATGGTACACTATGACCACCATCAAACAAGTACTACAGTCCACTTTGAACACCTTCGCCACTGACTTTGGTCCAATCTCAACACTTCGCCTGCCTTCTACAACCCCTCTGACCTCCAAATACGATCCCTCCCTCCACCATCGCCCAACTACCATCTAACCGACCAAACGAGCAAGCCAACACTGTCCTGAGAAAAACTCCCACGTCACTAGATTCTTTCAATTCCAACTATGTAATATGCTCTCTATAATGAATATTTAAGACAACACCCTTCTTCGAGAAAGGGCATTATTTATAAGCAACCACCAACACTAGTGAAATCATCTTTAACTGGGCAAGGCCTGGTAGTTTTTCCCTTTTTCAATAATTTCTATGTAAAAACTTTGGTATTGCTTATGAATATTACACCTCTCTCTTATATGTCTATGTGTTAAATCTTCGTACAAAGCTTAGACGCTAAATCTTTTATCTCTACCACCACGAATATTCTAGGACGCAATAATCCAAATGAGTTTTGCTCCAAGGTATATAAATTTGTTCAAAATCCTTCCATAAATAAAGCATAAATGAAAAAACACGAGAAATAGAATGAAAACTATAGCGTGCTTGAAAATTTGTTGGTGTAGAATGTATTTATTATCATTACTTTTGTTAAAATTTTAGAATTATGGGTTAATTTAGAGGGGGTGGGATTTGAAGGGGAACAACCTCTCACTCCACATCATTTTTTTAAATATTTTTTATGCTATTTATTTATTTAATAATATATAATAGAATTAATAATATTTATGTTTTCATTCATCGCATTATAGCTCTATTTTTATATGAAAATAAATATCATTCTAACATTATATGAAAATTTTTATCATGATATATTCTAAATTTTAGAATTTATCTATTAAGATAAATGTGATATAAGTATAAGAGCTTTTTTTTTTGTCTATTACTTTTATAAAAAAATAAAATGAGTCATGAGTGGATAAATAATATGTTAATAACTATATTAAGTCATAAATATTTGATTGTATTGATAGTTAATTAAGTAGTCATTTAACATTTTTAGAATATGAAAAATAGGAGTTACAAATTATAATTTTTTATTATCTTTTATTTTATTTCTTTTAATTAACAAATTAAAAAAAAAGTAAACCTACTAATGTTGGTCTTAAGCTCGTATGAAAAATGTTGTGAGAAAAATTGAAAAACCTAATTTGTGGCTTATTAGAAAGATTTATTAATTTTTTAATAAAAAACTCAAAAAAGGAAAAAATCACAGATTTGGCCTAATAGTAATAATCTACTAAATAAGAAAATATAGAATAATAATCCATTCCATCACAATTGAAAAAGATAAGATTATACACAATTGATTACAATTAATCTATTAAGGTTGTTAGAATCAAATCGTTCGTGATATTGATGGATTTATCTCATCGAGTTTAATTTGACTTAAATTTGTTGAAATCAAAGTTTGGACAATAATTTTAAAATTAATGCTATTTTCTTTAAATATTACCTAATGATTCATGTTAATTTAGTGGATTTTCTAAACATGTATTATTTGTCTTCCTATTTTTGTATGTCAAAGCTTGTGTCGCATAAAAGGTATATGTTAAATGTTTGAAAAACTTCACAACACAAACTTATATTTTTAAAAAAATTATGAGGTATGAATATATGCAATATATACGTCAATGTAGATCTCCTCTCAGGGTCATAAACAAATAAATTTCTTAATTATAATTCATATGTTTTCTTTTTTAAGTTGACACATTAATTACAGGTAGGGGTGTCAATTTCGGGTCACGGGTCGGGTTCGGGTCGAACCCGAAACTGACCCGGCACTATTTGGGTCAACCCGAACCCAACCCGTTTTTAAAAACGGGTCAGTTTTCCTGACCCGAACCCGACCCGCTTCGGGTCCGGGTCAACCCGACCCGACCTGAATGACCCGTTTCCAACAAAAAAATGGCTAATTTTCGGGTCAAAACGGGTCAAACTCCTCTTTTCGGGTCAAAATGGGTCAAAATCGGGTCAATCTCGGGTTGCCGGGTCAAAATCGGGTTTTCGGGTCAAAATCGGGTCACTTTCGGGTCAATTTCGGGTCAAAGGGTTAACTCGAACCCGACCCGATTTTTGAAACAGGTCGAAATGTCTAACCCGAACCCGACCCGTTTCGGGTTCGGGTTGACCCTAACCCGAAATTTTCGGGTCGGGTTCGGGTCGGGTTTTCGGGTCATGTCAAATATTGACACCCCTAATTACAGGAAATATTATAAAATAAAATTTCTCTAAGCTCTTCAAATCTTTTTGAATCTAATCATGGAGGCTCTACTGGACTCTAAAAGTGTTAAAATTGAGTTTAGAATATCAAAAAATAGTCTTGGGGACCCTAAAATGGCTAGAATAAGCTTATTCGAGTCAAAAATTAGACTTTGAATGGACCAAGAAGATTAAGTAGGCTAGCCTGTGGTGTTTGGCGTGGGCTTCTCCCAAGGGAGACAACTTAGTAGGCATCATTTAGCTCCCTAACAAATGTATCATTTTTATATAGATTCTCTCTCTCTCTCACTCACTCAGTCTCTGGTTCTAGAGTTTTTATTCTCAATTTTTCTCACAAGAGAAGTTTTCTATTATCTTGTTGGACATTACATAATTGTAATAAAAAATTATCCTGGATAGCTGGTGTGTATCCCTTTGTCATGCTCTAGTGCTCCAAAAATAAAATATAATTAATTAGCTTCCATTGACAAAGCTATGAGTGATTTTATATCGTCAATGAGTGATCATTCTTTATAATTATAAAGCCAAAATATACCTAACCAAATTTTATGCAAGATGATTGTTCTAGGAGATTTTATAGAACATTAGAGGCTAATGAGATGATGTTTACCACAACTAGTGATTTTTTTATAATCTTTTATTAAAAATTTCATTTCTCGAATGATTTGGTTGTATTTTCTTTTGGAAGATCCAATCGAGCCCTTTCTCCACCACTAGGAAATTTTATAATTTTTTAGATGAGTTTACAAGTAGGTTGACACACAAATGATTAGGTTATTTTGCGTGTAATCTAAGATTTATGCAAGTATACATGTTGTGTAATGTAATAAAGTAGTGAGTAGAGTATTGTTATCATGAGGATAAGAATTACCTTAAGATCACTCCAGAACTACTCATATGAATTACTTAATTTATCTTATCAGTAGAGTTATAAAGGTGTGCAATTAAAAGTTTTTCAACTGTCTTAAAATGAAAGTTGTATGTCTAGGTGACTCTAAACCTATGATATATTAGACATCATGAATGCAAATGACAGATCTCCTATATTGATGTTGTGAATTAGAGCATAAAGTTTTCTCATCTATGTCAACTTTGTTTGAGTTTATAGCAAAGATTTCTTTCAACTACAACATTTGTATCTCCTTAAGATTCCAAGACTAGTACTCTATCAACCATATGTCTATGCATGGAAAAATCTCATTTTAAAACTCATAATTATTTTAACAATACCTCAATCGAGAGTGTAGATCACATTAAATTTAAAATTTATGCAAGTACTCTACACAAACTATATGAAGTATGAAGGATTTAAAAATAACATAGGATGTTTAATCATTCAAAGAGATTATACTCTTATGCAAAAACATATCATAAGCCCAGAGAAAAAATTTAGATAGACATAAAAATTAAACTAAACAAAACATAATTTTATAAAACAAAAGTACAAGTGGTAAGTTGAGGATTGAGATCACCAAAAAGTTCTTTACAAGACGATTACAGACTCACCATCCATTAATTAGAATTAACATTAATTAGAATTAACTTTCTTGGCTTGCACTCCTCTCTCCCTCTCTTTAGACTTTGAATAAACTTATTATAAATGGAAAATGGCTAGACACCTCCCAATAGCAGCCTCTTATACAATAAATAAGCTTGCTATTTATAATTATTGAAAATAATTGAACAGGCGCAGCCGCACTAACTTAGACAACAATGCAACGTTGTTGAATCGATGTGTGTCAGTTCATCAATCATTGCATCGGTTCCCCAGTTCAACATTTACTAATGATCACCCCTGCAGTATTGTGGCAATTTGGTGATGTGGCGCTTGATCAAGCGTTTTAGTGCCCCTTCTTTGGCATCTCAGTGCCTTGCTCTCTATTTGGATCTAGCCCTTTACTATTGTTGTGTTGCATATAACGCTTTGGCGCTAGTGATAAGCATAGCGCTGTGGCTCTATATCTATGGCATGACGGTGTTCCTTCAATCATAAAGTATTTTATTTCTTTCCTACAGAAAAAGAAATGTTGATAGCATTTTTATGAAAATAAGTGTAATTTGGATTATACATTTCTTCCTTATCAAATTCTTCCAAACTTTAAAATATTACTTGTCCTCGATTAATTTATATTGCACTTGAATTGAAATCAAAATTTCTTTTTTGCTACAATATGTTTTTTAGAAATTATAAAATTAGTAATCTAAGTGTTTATATAGTAACATAGATTTTAACAAGGGTTATTTAGAGGGTTAAGTTTCTAGTATTTTTGCTTTAAGAAATATGTTATTTTTATACATATTTTAATGTTTTTAAAAAATTTTAAGAAAATTCTTACATTCTCTAAGTATCCAGTTTATGCATCAATACGGAGGGTGTCATGATATGGCACAAGTAAATGACCTTTAAATTAGCAGTATTAGGACTCAAGGGATTTGTGGGTCACAACATAAGGGGCATAATTTTATCCTATATATATTTAGGAGAATGAAGTTATAATAGATTTAAGGTTTTATATGCTCTCTTCTTCTCT
Organism: Dendrobium huoshanense; assembly: GCA_016618105.1. Taxonomy (NCBI): domain Eukaryota; kingdom Viridiplantae; phylum Streptophyta; class Magnoliopsida; order Asparagales; family Orchidaceae; genus Dendrobium; species Dendrobium huoshanense. The sequence continues at coordinate 30,887,792 of CM028353.1, read as the reverse complement.
CCCTTTTTTTTTTGTCATGATCATAATCAATTTTATTAAAATCACATATGAGACTAAAATGCAAAGCCTTATGTTTCAACAAAAATGAAGTAAAAAATATATATGATCATTAAAATTTTTCATGCATGCGCATATATGATGAGTATTGAGTTGATTTGGAAATCCTTTATTAGATCAAACTCAAAGCCAAAATGTTTTTAAATATGTCATTACATTAAATGTCTACGATGTCATCAATATAGGACAATTGCAAAAAGGTGGAGATCTAAGGTTATATCGATAAAGTTGTTCAAAATGATACGTGTTGGGCAACTTTAACACCTCAAAAATTCTCAATTCTAAATGAAAATGTTAATCATAATTGTCCTAAATAGTTAGGATAACAGTAATAATGATGATGATTATGATGATTTAATGATTCCACAAGCATGGGCGGATCCCCATTTAGTTGAGGGGGGGCAAATGCCCCCCCTCAAAAATTTTTTTTTTTAATTTTAGTGAGATATTTTGAAATATTTTGGATATTTTGGGTATTTTGCCCCCTCTCAAAAAATTTTTTTGCCCTCATTTAATCAATCCTAAGCATTTTTGCCCATCCCCCACAAAAAAAATTTTTTTTGCCCACCCTGAAAAAAGAAGCTGGATCCGCCCCTGTCCACAAGCCAAAAAGTTGAAATATTTAAATAACATGACATAACATTGCAAGATAATTAGGTTCTCTTTTTTTGTCCCATCTTTTTTGTCCCAACTTTTTACTTATATTTTATTGTACATATTAAATATTAATAAATTAGAAAATGGGGTTGATAAAATAAAGTACTAAATGGAGTCATTATATATAATGTAACATAAAGTACTAAAATATAGTATATATTATATTAATATTTTTAAGATCAATTACATTCAATCTCTTAAAATTAAATAATTTATGATGTATAAAGGTGACTCCATTTAGTAATTGATTTCTTTCATTTCATTTTCTAAATTTTAAAAAAATTCAATGTATAATAAAATATAAGTAAAAAAGTTTCATCTCTTTAATAGCCAAAGTGGGACACAAAAAGGAGAATCTGAGGCTTGTCTTGCGTGAGAATGAAAAGGAGTGCCGTTGGCTTACTACGCTTGGGAAAGGAAAAAAAAAGGAGAGAAAAGCCTCTTCTCTTTTCTAACTTGTATCATTAAAAATAAAAAATAATATGCTAGGAGGTAAAGTGGAAGAGGGAGGAAGAGCTGTGAACAACAAAACATCATAGCTGCCCGAGTCCCAGTCCCTTGAACCACTTGACCAACTTTCGGGTGACTTCCTCTCCTGCACGATCCGCTGACCATCCACCCCTAGACAACTTGAACTTGGCTCAATGACAATCTCGCAAGTCTACCTTATCAAGCTTCGAGCTCGAATACTAAACGAGCTCAAGTTCAAATTTGATGAGACTCGGCTCATCGACTAGCAAGCTCTCTCGATTAGAATGATATTTTTAAAAATGTATTATTTCAAACAAAAAAGTTCATGATTCTTTAATTGCAGCTAAAAAAATAAGCAAAATATTAGTTGCATTTAATTCAATACATCAACTGCAATTGAGTAGGTTACATGAGAATATTTGATAAATTTATTGCTTATTTTTTGGAGAATCTACTATATCCTCTTTTGCATTAATTGCAAGATTAATCTTCCATTCTATTCATGTTATTGCTCTCCCTATAAATATAATGATCGAGTTCATTTGCCATGCAATTGGGCCATAGGAGGGAAAATGCAATTTTGATAGACGAAAATATGAAATTAAAGTATAAAAATTTAATAGGCATGTGTTAGCAAATTTATCTTGGACTATGTATAATGACATGAGTAATATTCAAGTTATAAGTTTGGATTTAAACAAGATAAGTTATAAGTTTGGATTTAAACAAGATTTAGGATTAGATATAATAATAAAGAAATACTCTCATAACGAAATATAGATAAGTTATAAGTACTTCTCAGTTCTCCCTCCCTTTCTTGAACTTATATAACTGAGATAACATTTGCTATATTATAAAGTACAACTTATATGTTCCTCTTGTTCATCCACCATAAAGATGACCAAGTCTCCAAAAGATTTCAATCAACCTAAATTAGCTCACATCACTATTGACTACATGCAGTATATAACTATCATGAGGCATAAAAGTATATATTAGTTACATGTTGCATCGACCTCAAGAAGACACTATGTTATCTCAAAGGTACAAACTAGCATGAACTATAATCTTCCAACAAATTTCATTCTCACATCATATGCAGATTTTGATTGGATAAGATAAGAAATTTCACTCTCACATCTTGGGTAGTTAGCACACAAGATAAGAAATCAACCACATGATATTATGCCTTCCTAGGCTCCATGGATAGTAAAGAAGCATAAAAATAGTTGCTCAATCCTCAATCCTCAACGAAAGTTGAGTGTTAGACATTATCCTCTGTCACCACCGACAATATTTGACTTAGAAGACTTATACAAGTACTCAAAATACTACTGAATCTCCTACACCCCTATATTAGGATGATATCTTAGCAATTATGTTCTTTAACAATCTTGTATTTCTTATGTACATAAAAGACATTTAGGTGGCTCACAATTACAATTAGGACTGCATTAAAGATGGCACTTCCATAGTTCAACATCTTGGAACTCAATATCAAATAGTAGATATATTCACTAAGAAACTATTTATTATAAACTTCATCTACTCAAGTGTAATGCAGAAAAATTATTCATTTATTCTTTAAATAATCAACAATCAGAGCTATATAATATCATCTATCGTCAATAAGTAGTATAATATATTCTATAATTTAAACATCAATGTACACATATATATTTATTCCCAAAAATTATATGCACTACTCATGATCTAAACAATCAAATCATAACTACTCTATCCTGAGTTTAAAAAAAATAAAAAAGAAATAGAACATGAAAAACCCTGACCAGCCTCACACTCCTGCGCGCTCCCCTACCTTGACCTGAAATCATTTAACCACATATAATGAGCTTAAAAAGCCCAGCAGGTCACCAAAATCTACAACTAAATTCAAAATAAGGTAAAAGAGCAATATGATATTAACAATCAAATCATAGCACTTGCATTCATATAATCATTAAATTAGTGTAAAAAAAAATTTCATATGCAGTAATAGCAGAATCTATAAATAATAAAATAGTACAGGATAAAAGCTCATAAAATAGTAAATTAGTATGAGTGTCAGATCTCTAAATAAATCATCGTATTCATAATATCAGTTAGTATAAAATCATATAAAACATTAAATTAAAACATCATTAATGATTGTTGAAAACAAATAAATGTAGTAAAAATATATCAAAATATATACATGCTATCATGTTATTCTATATCATGTGTTCAGTATATCACATGCATAATATGAGTATAATGAATCAGTAGTATCAAATAGTACTGGTGTCTATATCAGTAACAGTAACAATCCAGTGGCAAAGGTAAAAATATAATAATAGCAAATTCATATGGTAAAAATAAATCTGTAAAATAATAAGAATAATGTCTCAAAACATGCATTTCAATAGTCACACTAAACATGTAAAAAGTACTATAAAATTTTTAATTGCATTTTCTCAAGCATAATCACCCTATAGAAGTCAAAGGGTAAATTAGGATATGTTATTGGCATCGGCCTAAATTCCTCATAATTTAAATAATAGTCTGCCATTATTTCATTAAAGATCATACTCATGGTTTTAAAATACTTGGGTGGTTAATTGACCCACTAATCTTGGGTGGGGTAAGTCAAATTTTTGCACTACAATACCTAGTTTTAGGCTAATGTTGTCCAATACCTAATTAAATTTTATGATCTGAGGCAGACTCCAAATCATAAGACTCCAACTTTTAGGAATATAATCTCAACCTTCTAATTAATTGACAACTCAAACTAAAGTACTTCATGATATAAAAATTAAAGCCCAACACATATAGGTAGAACGGGGCGTTTTTGAATTATTTTAAAATACCTCCTACTTCTCTTTCTTTGACCTCCAAAAATAAGTGTTCCAATTTGACCCTATCCCATTTAAAATTCCTTCCTCACTTCCTTTTTCATCACTCTTTGAAAATTTCAAAATAAAAATTTTTAATCTTTATTTTAATCGAGAGTTTTTGTATGAAACTTAAATTTTCTACAATATAATTAATAATGAGGGCCTTGTAGGAGATTTAGAACCTAGATAGATTTTTAAAATTGATTTTCAAAACTCAATTGAACTTCTTTGGAAAAATTAAAATCAACAATGATCATTATCATCATATTCAATCGATCGATAATAAACATTACTTTCTTTTATTGTAAAGGTATATTATTTATTATTTTTACTTTGAACTTGAAATTAATGTTCTTTTACCAAGACTATCATAATTGAATACTCGAGAGAAAATTATTTTGACCTTTCAAGGTTATATGCAATTCTCCCTTTATTTGACTATAATAATTAGGATGAAATTTTCAGTTTGGCTATCTAAACCAATTAGGGAATGATATCTTCACCTCTCGGGATAATATATTATTCATAATTATGTGTTTGATCTCAAGAGTAAAATTTTAGAAATTAAATTCTCCCAAAGAAAATTAACTTTCAAAACATCTTTTTTAAACACCAAATAAAAGATAATGAATCCATTAAGGAATGAATGGGAGTTGCTGGAGAGTTGAAACAAAATAAAGAAAATGAGAATGGAGCTCTAGGGGTTGGATGATGATGGAATGAGGAGAGTTTGAGCTTTTGGGATGTCTTAATGTTAAGGTTTGAAATGGAGGGTTATCATGCATCAATGGCCTTCATCAGATGCCTTACACCTATCCCAAGCAATTTTAGAGTTTTGGGAAAGGTTGAGCCAAGTCCTATCCCTATTAGTGGCTTGGGCATGAGGGGGGGCCATACTTATCCTTTTGAGTTAAACCAAGGGCTAAACCTGGTTAAGAGACCTCTGAGGAAGCTTTAAGACTTAAGTTGAATCAACTAATTAGCTTGGGATGGTGAAAGGGGTCACGTGTCAAGGGGTTTGTTCATTCAAAACTCCAATAATGGCCACATTGACCATTTGACTAGTCAACTGGCTGACTTGACTAGTGAGGTGGCTTTAGAGAATGTATATGCCATTTAGTTGCAATAGGGATGGCTAAAGACATATAGATCCAAAGCATAAGTGAACATATGGAGGGTTTGACTAAATGCAAAATGTTGACTTGGTCAAATTTCATATGAATTGACTCTTACTGGATTTAAAAGCATTCAAAACATGAAATGGAATGAAAGTAATGGCTTGATGGGGTTTGGATGACTTTTGATTAAATTTATGGAAATATTTAATTAAACAATAAGGTTTGACCAAGTCAAAGTATTGACTACGTCAAATTCATCATAATTTGACTCATGTTAGGTTTGAGGATTTCTGAGGCATACAATTGAATAATCTTGATGGTTTGAAACTTGATTAAGTGCTTAAAGTGATTTGGCTCTAATAGGTCAAGCAAACCTATGTCCAATTGACCAAGTTAATAATTGACTGGGTTAAAGTGACCAATCAAGTTCGAACCATTAGGAGGGATAGTCAAATTAGTTAGAAGGAATTAAGTGTGGATTTGATGCTTAAATGAGTTAAAATAGAGTTTAAAGTCTATTTGATCAGCCAAGGTTGACTTGGTCAACCAGGTCAAAGTAGGATCTGGATTTGGATTCAACAAGTTTAATTTGATCGATAGAGACCAATGAAGGTGGTCCCATGCACTAGAGGAGCCATTTAGGTTGCAATGACCATTTGGGTCCTTAAGTAGCATTTTGGTCAACCAGGTCAAACCAAAACCTAGGTTTCAATCAAATGCACTTCTAATGATGTTTTGGATTCATTGGAGGAGGTTTCAAGGATTTATCGACTATGCCATATTGAGTTTTGAGGAAAAGTTCAAATTTATCCTTAAATGACATTTTGATCATTCTGACCATTGGTCAAATATGTGTCAAACTGAACCTAAAAAATGTAGTTAATTTATTGGTCAACATGTTACAACAAAGGCTATGGAGTTGGTCAAAGCTTTTGGTGAAAGACCCAATGTCAAATTCCACAGGGTGGAGGGGTCTAATGGCATAAGTTATACATATTTGAAGGTTTTGTAACCTTTTAAAATTAATTCAATTTCTAGGGTTAGAAGTTTCAAATTGAGTTCAAATTTGGAGGATTGATCTTAGGGACATGCCTGATCAATATGCAATTGACATATCATGAATCATATGTCATTTGGCTAGTTTTAAGGGTGACTAAAAAAACACCTGGAAATAGTTTCCGGACTTGGACCCTTAACCCCAGATTTTGGTTTGAAATTCTTAATTTAGAATGGATTTTGGGTTTGATTGATTGGGTTTGGATTATCCATATCAATCACAATCAAATAAATGATTGTAGTTGATTGGATATGATTTGAAGTTTGATTGAGGGTCTAGATTGAAAGTGTCACGACCCGAACCTAAACGAGACGGATCCCGTTCGCACCGGGCCGCGACGGAAAAGCTAACCAGGATCTAGCTTTGGAATTTGGTTCGGAACTGAATCTTTCAAATTATTTTAAACAAAACAGACAAACACAGACAGAGCTACTAAAAATATCAAATGCAGCGGAACAAAAGATCTATCATTTCTTTTCCTCAAAACAATCATCTATAATTTTTTCTATATGTTGAAGAGAAGCTCGCTACCTAAAGCTTTTCCATTCATTTCTCCTTACATTACGGATGATTACATATAGGGAGATGAGAAGAGACAACAGTGATAATATATATTTTAAATAAATAATAATGAATTATTTTAATTATATTTACTGTTAGCACTTTGATTAAGCTCTAAGCTTATTAATATTATAATGATTAATTAGTGATAGATCATCAAAAGTTCAGTTAGATTAAAAGTGAGGCTATAGATGGATCTGATAAAACATGATTATAATTAAGGCAAAAATTTTAAAGAGGTGCACTAAATTTTTTTAATAAATTTTAGGTTTTCGCATTTTCTTATGAAAACACAATTTTTTTTGCATTGTTTCGCATTTTCTTAAGAAAGCGTAAAAATATTTTGTGTTTTCTTATGAAAATGCCGAATTACTTTAAAAATATAAATATTTTTGTGTTTCAAAAAGTTATAAAATATTTAAATATTCATTTTTTTTTTTAACTTTCTACTAATTATATTTTTTTCTTATATAATTTTATATAGTGCTCCTGTTTTATTTTTAATTTTTTTAATTTTTTTATATAAATTATCTAATACTCCTTCATGTAAGATATTAGAATTATTGTCATCACTTGATAAAACATTTATTCAAAATTTATTCAATCAAAACTTTTCTCCATAAAAAATATCTGTTCTTTAAGTTGTAGAATGTCTTAAGATAAATTTACTTTATAAGATAATAAGTAGGGGTATCAACATTTGACACGACACGAAAATCTGACCCGAAATTTTTGGGTTAGACCCGAACTGTTTCCAAAACGGGTCGGGTTCGGGTTCTAGGATCGACCAGTTTGAAAAACGGGTCGGGTTCGGGTTGACCCGACGGGTTTTCAGGTCAACCCGGAAACCCGTTTGAACCCTTGCCCGCGGACCTGCCCAACCTTGCCTGCTGCCCGCATGCCACCACGCCCGCATGGCTGTCGCACGACTGCCCGCGCGCCCGCAAAGTGACCGCTGCTGCCCGTGCGCCCGTGCGGCTGCCCCTTTTCCACGACCTCGCCCGCCCAGCGAACCCTGCCCGTGCACACTCACCGCAGACCACGCCCACCACAGCGCCGCTCGCGTCCGCGCCAGGCTGCCAGCCAGCCTTCCCTGGTCGGGTCGGGCAACCAGGCATGCAACACGCCGAGTCGGGTTCGGGTTGGCATTTCTGCTCTGTTTACCTATCAGGATCAGGTTAGGATCGACCCGTTTGAACCCAGGTCAGTTCCAGATTCGACCGGAACCCGACCCGTGACCCGAAATTGACACCCCTAATAATAATAATAGAAGATTATTAATAAAATATGAAATAAATCGATAAATTAACAATATTCTCTTCTATGTATATGCAAATAATTGATTATTACAATATTAAAATATGCAAATATTTTTTAAAGGATATACATTGTTAATTTTTTTATGTTCATTCATTTTAAAATGATACAAATTTGCATAAAATAAAGGTTCTATAATTAAATTCTGGTACGTTGACATATGGCTTAAAAAATATTATTTCTTAATTTTATCATTAATTAATATTATCCCCAACAGAAATACTTCTGCCAACAAATATAAAATATTAATCCATTTATTAAAAAAAATATAAAGCAACAAACTATTTATTATTAAAATTTTAATCGCGTACGGTGCAATTAAGCTGGTTTTGTCAAACACAGTTTACTTATGTAAAAGCGCATGCTCTACCAATAAAAAATTATAGAATTAAGGAGATGCGGGAGAAGTACAGCATGCATGGCGTTCCTCAACGTCTCAAGGAAGCATTCTTAACAAGTAAATCATCTCTTAATAATTATATTTAACAATTTTTGTTTGGACTAAATTTGATAAATATATCTATATTTTATTAATTTGCCTGATCAAAATGATATCATTAATTATATTTGAACAATTCCTTCTTCTTTTTTTAACTAAAAAAACTCCATTATACAAAAGGATACAATAAAAGACCACCACTGAGCCATATCCATAAAATTACAATCAAAGAGACAGTAGCAAAACAAACTGATAATTGGATGGGGAACACATGAGACTGTCGGACTCAGACCGACACCGAGTTGTCAGGGTGGGGTCATCCATGGAGGACAACAAAATCCAAAACCAGAAGCAGCCAAATCACCAAAACGAGTCACCCAGGTTGCCACCAACTCTGGCCATCCATGGCGCATGCAGCATAACTGCTTCCTCATCGTCCATTTTGAATTGAACCAAACAAAGCAACCAAAGCAACAAAGAACAGAAAAAACCCAACACTAGAAAATTATTTCTTGGATTTATGTTTACATTGCGAAACAAACTTATCAAGCGAGCCCGTTTCGAGCATGGTTTCATCCTCCCCACTGGTAACCGACATGTCATCATGCAACCAATCACATTGTCATCTAACCAAGTCTCTAGTAAGGTGGTCAAACAAAATAGCATTGGAGAAAACCAAAATAGGCACCTCCACTAAAGGCATGTTCACACCTCCCTCCCCAACAATAGCCAAAGTTTCTTCACAACTATCCACATAACTAGGACTATCATTAATAATCACACAACAATTAATATCATTCAAAGCTACAGAGGCAGGAGCCACAATAGGGGAAATAACCTCATCCACTCCACCATACACGACCAATTCACCATCAACTTCAGGACGATCAATAGGGGCATTGGCAGCAGGTGAGGGAACAGGAAAAAAATAATCAAACCCAACATTAATAGGGGAATCCGACATAACAACCGATTCAACCAAACAAACTGGAGACCCTCCCAAAGAAGACAAAACAGGAGAAACATGACAATTAGAAGGCACAGGTAAATCGTGCACAGCATAATCAACACTAATAATACCATATATAGCCATAGAGACAAACAAAACCACACATGGCCAGGGAGCACAGGAGCAACAACCCCACCCTCCCCCACCGTATTATTTCCACAAGAGAAGACGGAGGCAAGGCAAAGGAGTCAAGATGAGGGTGTAAATCCTATAACTAGCCTTCGAATGCCCCAAAGAGAAACAGTGCGCACAACACTAGGGAAAATCTTCCAAAACCACAGATTGAACCTAACTAATGTTATCCAAGCCAATCCAAATTTTAGCAGGGTATTTTTTGGTCACTTCCAGTTCAACAAAAATGCGAGCAATAGATGGACATGAATCAGTGGAGGTCGCATCATCGATTTTTAAGGGTTTAACGAAGATAGAGTCTATGCCATGAAGAATACGCGGGGCAAGAAAATGAGCCGAAGATTAGGGAAGGAAATCCAGATGGGGATAACCAGTGATTCAATCTCAATATCCAAAGTAGGAGACTATTTTATCAATTTCATATAGCAATTGCTCATAAAATAAGACCTATGAGCAAAAACCCTACAATAATCCAAATCGTTAAAAAGCTTAATCAACACTTTTCAGTGGTTAAGAACAGTGGCAGAAACATTGCCGTTTAGCTTGATATTGAAAAAGAAATTCCTAATAGCATCAAGAGATGGCCTTCGGCCCGAAAATTTTCCAACAAGAAAAAATATAAAAGGAGCGGCAAGAGATTGAATTTTCGCTTCCAAAAAACACATAGCAAGCATACCCCTATGCGAAGATACCTTAAGTCCGTGAGAGGCAATAAAAGAAGATGACACACCAAAAAGTGCATCCTTAAACGAAAGAGAAGAGGATCCAACCAAAAAATCAGGATCCCTAAAACTTGGAGGCGCCATAAAATCAGAAGAACGCAAACGACGGCGAAAGCAGTAGAAAAATGAGGAGAAGGCACTTCCCTGAGGCACATGAGTAGCACCCAACACAAGAGGCGGAGAAGAGACCGCAAGGGGGGCTAGGGCAAAGCCCTAGCACACCCCAGAGAGCGGGAGAGAAACATCAGGGAGAGTGTTCATAAACATAAATGAACATCAAAGTTAGAAACTGATAAAGCCTATTCCTATAATTTACAGGTCTAACAGGATATAATCACAACCGATTCATCTAAAAGAAGAACTTATGAGAATAATTAAAAAAAGAAATAAAATTAACATTACAAATTACAAAACAAATAATATATGTGAACCTCACAAAATTATTCACTCAGCAACAATAATAACTAAAAAAGAATTAATCAAACTAACTACTAATACTAACCTGCAGTGCCCTAAACTATTTGCTTCGGCTGTCTCTTCTTGGAAAGATTTGAGGCTTTATATAAGCCCAAAATGTTGAAGGATTGCTACATGGCCAGGTTCTGCATGCGCGCTAGTGAAATGTCACCCATGATTTTCACGCAGAATTCACAGATCTGGTAAGGTGGAATGCACAGAATGATTCGGCTCAATCTATAGAATGCGTCACATTATCAGACGCATTCTACAATGCGCCATAAAAGGTTGGTGCATTCCAACCAAAACCGCCAAGTAAATTGGCGTTTTCTGATTTTGCTAAACAATTTGGCGATTTGGCTCCAACTTAAATTTCTATCGGATTGTGCTTCTCTAGCTAAATGATGCGGCTAACGTGCTCCTTAAAAATTTGCCTATATAGATATACAAACACACACACGTCTTGTGTGGCTTTTAACCTATTCAAAGCAGCAAAAAAAAAAACAAACAAACGAAGGGGTTCAGTTGGAGTATGGTAAGCTTTGCTATGAAATAGAAAAGGGCTTTCTTTTGAATCTCTCTTCTAGGTTTTGTTTCAAGGAATAGGAAGAAACCGACATGGTTGACTTGCTTAGTTCATTTGATTTGTTTTGCTCGGGTTCTTTGTAAGATCTATATTTTTGCATATATTAGTTATAAGCATGAATCACAGGTATATCATTCTTTCTAATGGCTTTTTGAATAAAGATTGGCAAAGTGTAGTTTAGGTTTCTTATTTGCTTGAGGTTGAAAATTTAGCTTTCTATTTTTTTCATATTAAAATTATTGTATTTGTCATTCACAAAGATTAATAAATGAGTTACGATCAGGGCTGTGCCATGAAAGAAGAGTTTTTAAGAGCTTAAACCACATAAATTATAGTGTTCTTGTTATATTATTTCTAATGACTATTGCAGATAGATTATTCTTGTTATGAGGTTATTTTTGTTGTTTTATATAGATCACTGCAAATCCCATTGTGATTGTTACAAAGATTTGATCAAATCAAGGATATCAATCTCATAGCTTAATATGAAAAATTATTCATATGCATTTATGTATCTATGTTTTTTCAATATTCAGTCAAATTATTTATTGAATTTTAATTTAAACTTTCAATGTTAATATTTATAAATTTCTGAAAATCAAATATCAAGATATTTTTGTCTTGACATTTTTTAAGTTTTAATAAAATTTAAAATACCCCGTCTTGCTTTTAAATTTCAATGAAAATTTTTTATTTAGATTTTATCGCACGTCTAAATTATGTTAGACTCAATTAATCAAGTGAGTTGAGGTGAATCCTAATAATGAGGAGGGTGTTGTTGTGGCTGTGGCTGAATGTTCAGTTTCTCCTCTACCTGGCGTCGAGTCTTTGTCTATTTCGTTTGTGACTGTGGTGAATGTTGAGGATTGTGTGAGAGTGGATAATATGCAGAATAATCCCGTGTCCACTAATTCTTTAGTTGATGTCACTATCAATTTAGTCGATACGTTTTCTATGGTCAATCGGTTGAGGGACAATTCTGGATTTGATATTAGGAACCATATGGATTGGTTGCATGGCTCATCTGAATTTGAATCTGAGTCCGATTTTTCGGAGTGTGATGTGCCCTCTCCGGATTTTTGCGGTGGTTCAGACCCTGGAAACGATTTTAATCTAGTTCGTTATAGGCCAATTATTTCGGTAGCATCTCGTGGTAGATTTCGTGGAAGGGGACGGAGGAGAAGATAATTTTCTGGATGGCATTGTTGCTGGTATTTCTTTGTGGGAATTTGGCTATGTTCTCTATGCTTTCTGGATGTAGAGTTTTGGTTGGATGTATGAAATGTATTGATTGGGGCGTTCATATTGTGATGGCATTTATTGGGTCCCTTCGTCCCTTCGTTTTGCCTGCTAGCCTGAATTGGACGATGATGATGCTCCCATTTGCAGGCCCCTTGGACGGTCTTCGGGCAACCAGGGTTCCTCCATTTTTTCGTGCGAAATTTTATATCTGAGTCCTTTTCTTATGGCTTGGGAGCTGGGTATTGTCTCTGTTGAAACAAATGATTACTGTACTAATAGTAATACAAAGCTATATTTGATTACTGTACTAATAGTCTCGCTGCAGGTTTTGGATCTTTTGGTGCTGACTCTTATCAAAGCTTTCCTTCAGTTCGGTCAGCTGCTACTTGCTTTCAAGACCTTTTGGTGCTTCTTTCCACAGTTTTGGTTACTTTTTCTGCTCTTCAATTGTATTGGGTGATTTAGTTGGAGTTTTTTTTTTTTTTTTTTTTTTTTTTTTTTTTTTTTGACTCTCATTAGGTTTTGTTTTTTGCTTATGGTGGGTAGCTTTTTTCTTGTAATTTTTTCTCTCTTTTTTTATTAATATATGGGCTTAGGCCCCAATTTTTCAAAAAAAAAAAAAAGAAGTGAGTTATTAAACAAAATCCTATTGTGTTGATTCGGTTTATACGAACTTATTAATTTACATTCACTAACCCAATTTTAATTTGTTATTTAAGCATCGGATTAGTTTATTCTTAATAATTTAAATTAATTAAATGAGTGAATTCAAATTGATCTTAATTAATAAATTAAAATATTTTAAATTAATTAATTAAACTTAAAATTTTAGTTAAATGATGAAAAAATGAGGCCCAATCTCTAAGCGGCATGCATGTAAAATTTAAGAGAAAATAGCATGTGTTTTATCCATTCATGAGCTTATTCTAAATTCATTTAGTTTTAGGTGTATTTTGAGCCTAAATTTGACTTTTATTAATAAGATTATTTAACCAAGCCTTAATTAATTAAATTTTATTATACTTAAAAAAAATTTTATAGACATAGATATTCAAACACCTAATTAAATTTTTGTTAGAGTTATTGAAATTATTCATTATCATATTTTAAATATATATTTATAGAAAAAATACATAATATTTAAAGAATTACAAGTATTTAAAAGAATTAAATGCGCACTAATGCTCAAGGAGCTAATCAAAAAGCAAAATAAACTTATCGGCTAATGATCCCTACTAATTACAATAAAAAAGAAAAAATAAAAGCTCAAAATAAAGCCCAAGCTCAAATCAAGTATCAACAATAATTCCTTCAAGAAAGAGAAAGCACAAGGAAATATACAAAATATAGTGCGTGAAGTTCAATGAAGATCACTGTAGAAAGCAACTTGAAAAAGAAGAACCAACACAGCAGAAAACAACACTACAACAAAACAAACATAATAAGGTAATAAATTAAAAACCATAAAGACGATGAGATCCGATAGCAAAACCGGCATTAATTGCCAATAGAGGCTCCACCAACAAAATACCTCCAAAAGACAAATCACCATAATACAACTTCAATAAAAGATATACCAGACAAGAAACAAAGCAACCAGAGCAAAAACTTAGAACAAAAAATAGAAATTATTTTCTAAAATAATTTATGCCAGCTGCATCAAGTCTTACCATGCCATGTAAAATTCTAAAATCATGATCATTATGTAAAATTTTGTTATTTTACAATTAAATTTTATTTTTAAGATAAGTTTTAAATTATTAATTTTATTTTTAAGATAAATATGATAATTTTTTTATTAATTTATCATATATTTATTTAACTTAAAATAAATTTAATAACTATAAAATATATCATAATTAAATCTAATTAAAATATTCTGACTGTAATATTTTTTTTAAATTAATTAGCTATGCTTGTTATCAAATAAGATGAGTGTGTAATTAAATTAAAATAATAATTACAAAAAATAAACAATTAATTACATAATTTTAAATATTAATTAAAAATAAAAATAATTAGCTTTTGTTTATTAAATTAAAATGGATACAACATTTTATATTAGATGAATGTTAATATTATCTAATTTAATTTCAAATATTTATATTTTATAAAGTTAAATTACAAAAAAAAATTATTAAATTTAATGGTAATTTTTATTGAATATTAAATAATAATTAGTAATTTTATTCAAAAAATTTAATTATTAGACAAAATTATCTTTTTTATTAAATCAAAATAGATAATTTTGTATTTACTAATTAGATATTTTTGTAAGGAAATCCCATCATTATTTAATAAAAAGCTACTAAAATTCCCCTCTCTCATAAAAAATTATTTGGTGCGGACTCCAGACGTAGCTCTATGTCCGGACTCCACTAAAATGCTGCCACGTGGCGACCCGACTACCCGACTACCCGACGCAATGAAAACTTAATATTTAACAGGTGTTTTCCAACTTACAGTATAGTCCGACAACTCGACCTGGACAAGACGTGAAAACTTTTCACTGAAAAGAGTACCGAACGCCATTTAGTCAAAATCGAGGCTTTTCAATTTCTCGTCTTAACTACTATTCATTTTCATCTGAAGCTTCTTTTTTATCGAGATTTTTGTTGCAGAGACTATGTCTAAGGTCAGTATTTTGTTACAATGAAAGAAGTACATTTTCATCGGATTTGTTATAGTTATATTTATTCTGTAAATAATTTATGTAAATGTCATGTTAGGGTTTAGGTTTAGGGTTTCAAACAATTGAATGTTGCTGTAAAATATTTTCTCACAGATGAGTATTATAGAATGTATGTGAGAGATAGGTTTTGTATACTTTGTACCCTCTATGTATCGCTGTGTACGATTATGTACCGTTCGAAACAGCTTAGTACCAATGTGTACCGCTGCTCGGCACACAATAATATTGGGCATACAAAACCTACTTCCACAGATATCGTTACACAACAATATTCAAAATCGGTAATACACATAAATAATACATATCAAATTATATTTTTATCTTGACTTGCACACATAATCCAAATTTGCATCCAAGCATGTGCATAGTAGTATAGAAAGATACACCCTAAACCATTAAAATCACTATATTTTCAAATGAAAAATAGTAAAACCTCTTCAAAGTTTAAAATTACTGATAAAGTCCTTGACTTATCTCTTGTAGTTCGCTGCAGTAAGTCTTCATGGATATTTTACGTCTCTTGCGTAACGCCTTTCATCTCCTCGCAGGATTCAATGTCCTCTAAACCGGTTTCCATCTTCATAGCCTCTTCCTTTCTTTTCTTTCTAAGCTCCCTTTTGAGGAGAAAATCTGTCTAGGTGGCAAAAATAATCTGTCAATATCATAAACCCTAGAAATTGGTGTGTTCCTTTTCAATTTATCTTTTTGGTCCGGGTCGGGTCATCGAGCCATGCAGTAAGTTTGAAAGCATGTACGTGCTAAATATTAAGTTTTCATCATGTCGGGTCGTCGGGTCATTAGATCGCAATATGGTGGCATGTTATTGGAGTCCGGATATAGAGCTACATCCGGAGTCTGCTCTAAATATTTTTTCCTCTCTCATGCAAGTTCTCTCTCCCCCATCTAGCCATTTCTCTCTCCTTGCCTCTCTCTCTCTCTTTCCCTTGAGTTGAATGGGCCAATTCAAATGATGGATTCTGAATATTCTTTTTTTTTTTTCTCACGTATTACAAATGCGCTATTTTATTTGACATATTTTTTCCTTTGTAAAATTTTTGGTAAAAATGTCCTCTAGCTAATTTTGATGATTAATGTGCTCCTCTCTAAAATAAATCCTTTTATCTCTCTCTCTCTCTCTCTCTCTCTCTCGCCGGTAATACTTCAGCCGTTTAAAACAAAAAAAAAATCTCTTTGCATACAAAACTCAATTCTGAATTTTTTTAATGAAAAACACTTTTTTTTTTCAGTTTTGATTTTTTATAATGAAAAACACTATAATAAAATTGTTTTAACAGAGAAAGCAATTTGAAATTATGTTTTATCTAAAAACGCAATTTCTGACTGCTTTTTAGATGATCCTTCTCCAAATTTAGGCGTCAACGATGATTCTCTTAAAAATTTGGCCTATGTTTTGCACTGACTTTTTTAATATCAACTTTGCTGAAGATATTCACAATCCCATATTTAAGATTTTTTCGTTGGATTAAACCTCCAAGGACTACATTAAACATTGATGGATCCTCCTCTCATGGCTCTGGTAGTGGCGTTATTATTAGATATTCTAACGGTGATCTCATATGTGGTTTTGTTTCTCCTCTTCCTAATTGTAATGTTATTTTTGCTAAAATAAGTGCTTTGTCTTTTGGTATTAACCTTTGCATTGATAAAAAATTCAAGAATATTTGGATGGAATCTAATTCTAAAGTACTTAATACTTTAATCTCTCCCAATAGTTGTCATAATGCAGCCCTCATTCACTTATTTTTTGAAAATTTTGGCTACTTTGGCTCATTTTAACTTTAGAATCTCCCATATTAGGAGAGAATGGAATATACGTGCTGAGTGCTTAATTAAAAGAGGTGCTTTCTTGGTTAATACAAAATTTTACTGTAATGATCACGATTTTAGAATTTTCATGGCATGGTCAGACTTGATGCCGCTGGCTTAAACTATTTTAGGAAATAATTTCTATTTTTATTCTAAGTTGTTGGTCTCAGGGGGTTTTGCTCTGGTTGATTTGTCTCTTGTATGGTATATCTTTTATTGAAGTTGTATTATGGTGATTTGTCTTTTGGGGGTATTCTGTTGGTGGAACCTCTATTGGCAATTAATGCCGGTTTTGCTATCTTGGCTCGTGGTCTTTATGGTTTTTATTACCTTATTATGTTTGTTTTGATCTCGTGTTGTCTCCTGCTATGTTGGTTCTTCTTTTTCAGGTTTTGGTTATCTGCTGGAGTTTTGATTGTGCTTATGAGGTTCACCTGATACTTTCTGATGTGATCCTCATTGATCTTCAGGTGCTATTTTGTATTTTCTCCTTGTGCTTTCTCTCTCTTGCTGGTATTCTTGTTGATACTTGATTGGGCTTCACCATTGATCTGAGCTTGGGCTTTATTTTGAGCGTTGGCTCCTTGTCTTCCTTTTTTCTTTCCTTTTATATTGTAATTAGTAGGGATCATTGGCTCATAGGTTAATTTTACTTTTTCAATATAGCTCCTTGAGAATTAGTGTGTATTTGATCTCTTTAAGGACATGTAACTTTTTTTTAAATTAACACACAAACCCATATATGAGTTTTTTCCAAGAAAAAAAAAAAGAGAAAAAGAGGAGATGCAATAACTTTTATTAAATTAAATAATATGTTAATTAATGTAGTAGTTCCTATACATAGAAAATGAAAAAGAGTTTAAAATGTAAATAAAACAAATGAAAGTATTCTCAATAATGAGAATATAATATAATATTAAATACTATTTATTTTTACTTTAAATATATATTAAAAATATACTCTAATATTTATAAGTTAATGAATAATTTCAATAACTCTAACACAAATTTAATTAGGTGTTTGAATATTTTAATATCTATGCCTATAAAAGTTTGATTTTGAAAGAAAAATTCAACCAATTAAGGCTTGGTTAGATAATCTTATTAATAAAAGTCAAATTTAGTCTCAAAATACATGCACCTAAAGCTACATAAATTTAAAATAAGCTTATGAATGGATAAAAGCACTTGCTATTTTCTTCAACACTTGATGTGCATGCCGATATGATTTGGCCTATCATATTGACTTAGAGATTGGATCTCATTTTTTCATCATCAAAAACAACAACAACAACATCAAATCTTTTTCTCGCTACGTGGAGTCGACTACAAGAATCAATTTTTCATCATTCATCTAAAAATTTAAGTTTAATTAATTAATTTTAAATCATTTAATTTATTAATTAAGATCAATTTAAATTCACTCATTTAATTAACTTAAATTATTAAGATTAGACTAATTAATCAGATGTTTAAATAGAAATTTAAAATTGGGTTTGTAAATGTAAATTAATAATTTCGTATAAACCGTATCAACACAATAGGATTTTGTTAAACAACTCACTTGATTAATTGATCAGTCTAATATAATTTAGACGCACGATAAAACCTAAATAAAAAATTTTATTGAAATTTAAAAGCAAAACGGGGCTTTTTTAATTTTATTAAAACTAAAAAAATGTCAAGACAAAAATATCTAGACCACTGATTTTCAGAAAATTTTAAATATTAACATTTAAAGTTAAAAAAGTGTCAAGACAAAAATATCTAGCTTATGGCTAACATATGAAAAAATACAGATCTTAGAAAGCAAGTCAACCATGTCAATTTCTTCCTCTTTCTTGAAACAAAATCTAGAAGAGAGAAACAAAAGAAAGCCCTTTTCTATTTCATAGTAAAGCTTACCTTCCTCCAACTGAGCCCTGAGCCCCCATCGATTATATTTTATTATTTTGGTTTGCTGCTTTGAATAGGTTAAAATCCACACAAGACGTGTATATATATATATATATAGTATTAAAAGAAAATAATTTAATAAATATTTACTAACAATAATTAAATACATTAAATGATCATATTCATTAAACTAGGAAATATGAAATATATTTTAAATCACTTACATCAATTCTCCACCTTGAATTAAAATAAATGATTTAACATAAAGAAATTGCCTAAAATTATACCAAGATTACTTATATTTAGCAAATTTAGACAATGTCTAAATTTTCTTAGGGGAGCCACCTTTGTTGCCATGTATGTTAGATGATCATATATTGATACTTTTATAAGGTTTGGTGCACTTAAATTTATCAACTCACGAAAAAAATTAAAACTAACATGCACATAATTTGTTATTTCATGAAAAAAAAATGAATTTTTAAACAAATATAAAGTACTCTAGCTATCGATATACACTGAAGATATTGTAAACAGGGGAGGAACCCTATAGTATTCATGGGGCAATTGCACCCCCCCCCCCACCCCCCCTAAAAAATAAAATACTACTATTTTTAGTTGATTGCTTCCCAAGAAAAATTATACATATTGTGTGGAGGTGTTATTATAAGCATTTTTAGGCAATTGCCCCCATAAACATTTTAAAATACTATGGTCTTTAAGCAATTGTCAAATACAAAGAGAAATAGTAAAGAGAATCCAAAAATATGCTTACAACCAAAATTTGTTCCGGGGGCGCTGCCCCTGAAAACCCCCGCAGGTTGAACCCTGTCAGGGGATGCTACCCCTTTGGACCCCCGACATATCACTACCAAAAAGTTAATATTTTCGCAGCAGTTTATAGCAGCGGTTTTAAAACCGCTGCTATAAATGATATAGACAGCGGTTTTAACCGCTGCTAATTTTATTGTTAAAATATTTAATTTATTATAATCTTTTCTAGCGGCGATTTGCAAACCGCCACAGGGCCGCTCATAAATCCACTTTCATACCCTAGCCGACTCTCTCCTTCTTGACGGTGAATTCATCTTCGTAGATCTCCATGGCACGATCATCTACGCTGAACTGCAACTGCGACTTCGTCTTCGTAGATCTCACTCCGAATCAACCACCCATGATGCTGAAGCCATCCATCTTCACGCCGAACCCTTCTCGATGCAGCTCCCTGCAGATATTTCTTGAAGAAAGCCTCCGATGCAATGGATGGTCCGGCGAGTTAGGCGGCCGCGGAGGTGAGATTCGCAATTATGATAGGTTATTTTTAGATTTTGAGGATGAGAAATAGGCGGAGAATTGTTTGCTCAGTTTGCATTGGAATTCTCCTGTGTTGTACGCCTAAAATCTGCTTCTGTTCATGTGAACTGTTTGTTCTCTTTGTCACTCTGTTTTGGATTTTTCATGATTCAGTTTATTTTGAATTGTTTTAGTTTGAACCTTGCTTGACTTTTTTGACGGTTTATGTGCTTGTGCACATTTTGTTCTACTGAATTGGAGGTTTCCAAGCATAATATTTGGGTTTTTTACTTCCTTCTCGATGTAATGGGTAGAAAGAAAAATCGACCAGTTCGTTCTTGTTCCCTAGTATCAGAAGTTGATGATCCTCAGAGTAGTGTTGTTATTGAGCAGAGTTTAGGGGCGTACAAAGATCAAGGATATAAATAAATAGAGGTCGAGTCAAATTCAAAGCAACTCCAACATACATTTTGTAGAAATTGAATGATTAATAAATCAGATCATTTTGATTTTTTTTTGCAAACAAATCATCCATATTTCAACATAATTTTGTTTAAGAATAATTCTCATTATATAAGATGTTGATGATATTTTATAAATGTATTATGTATTCAAGTACAAAGAATCATTAGTCGCTAAAATGATATATATATATATATATATATATATATATATATATATATATATATATATATATTTTTTGAAAAAAAAAATTCTACTCGTTTACTTATAAGTTTTATGTATGCTTTAGGTAATCATTCAACTACCTTCCAATACTCTAATCTAAGATTAGACATAAATTTACTCAAAACACTAACATATAAAGCAATTTCTAGCCTAGAACAAACCATAGCATAGATTGAAAACTGCAAAGAGAAGAGGGTTAGAATTCCAAAGCAATAGAAAACAGAGAAATGGTTTTAGCTCCTTTTCGGTTTCATTTCCTTCCGTTCTTCAATGAACAGTGCCCCAATATTTATGGGAAAAGTTTACACATAAAGGGTGAAGTGGAGAGCCGGTTCTGTTACACAGAACCGTACTACCCATGTGCTCCACTTCCATACATGAGTATTTGTGGTGTGATGACTGCCGGATCATGATAACAGCCTCCCTCAAGCTGATGGTGCCGGAGAAACCAGAAGCTTGGTACGAAGACTTGTAAATCGAAGGCGAGGAAGTGCCTTAGTGAAAATATCGGCTATTTGATCCTGGAAATTGATATGATGAACAGTAATAGTAGCATACTTAATGCAGTCGCGTATAAAATGATAATCCACCTCTATGTGTTTGGTGCGAGCATGAAACACGGGATTATGAGCAAATTGCTGAAACATTATCACAATAAAGAGATGTAGGAGCTGAAATGGGAAAATGGAATTCAGCTAGAAGTCACCGAATCCATATAATATCGGTAGCGGCAGTAGCTAGCGCCCGATATTCTGCTTCCGTAGATGAACGAGCAACTGTAGATTGCTTTTTAACACACCATGAGATAATAGTGTCACCGAGAAACAAACAGTATCCTGTAGTAGACTTTCGATCAAAAGGATCCCCCGCCCAATCCGAATCGGCATAAGCTCGCAAATCAAACGAGTTAGGACTGATTTGAAGACCATAGTCTACAGTACCCTTAATATACCGAAGGAGATGCTTTAGGGACTGGAAATGATGTTGCAAAGGTGTATGCATGGATTGAAAAAGCAAATTGATAGCATACTCTATGTCCGGACGGGTAATCGTCAAATACTGTAATGCTTCGACAAGTTGTCGAAATAATTCTGGATTTTCAAACGGCTGTAATGCAAGAGCATTAACCGGCTGTTTAACAGGTAATGGAATGCTTACCGACTTGCAATGATCCAGGCCTACACGGTGTAACAAATCCAGAGCATATTTCGATTGGCAGAGGTGATATCCTTTCTCATGAGGAACGGCTTGAATGCCAAGAAAATAGCTAAGGCCGCCAAGATTACGAATCTGGAATTTTTGATGAAGATTAGCCAACAATTCAGCAAGAAGAGCTTGATTATTTCTGGTGACCAAAATATCATCCACATATACAAGAAAATATAGAAAAGAGGAGTTATGATTGTATAGGAGTAAGGAGGGGTCGGCTTCACTGTGTTTAAAACCCCAATTTTGTAAATGTGTAGTTAACTTAGCAAACCATTGACGGGGTGACTGTTTGAGTCCATAGATTGCCTTTTGTAATCTGCAAACGTATTCCGGATACTGAGGATCTTTAAAATCGGGAGGTTGATGCATGTAGACAACCTCATTTAGCTCACCATGTAAAAAGGCATTTGAGACATCTAGCTGAGTTATGGGCCACTGGTTGTGAACTGCAGCTGTAATGAAAAGACGAATAGTGGGTAATTTCGCCACTGGACTAAATGTCTCATTGTAATCAATGCCATATTCTTGGCGGTGACCTTGGGCCACCAAACGAGCTTTATGTCTAGCAATTGAGCCATTAGAGTTTCTTTTTGTTTTGTAAATCCATTTGCACCCAAGAATGGTTTGAGAGGTTGGCGGGGACACTAGAGACCATGTGCCTTGTTGTTGAAGAGCTTGAAACTCAGCAGACATAGCATCACACCAACATTTGTGTTTACTGGCAGCCGAAAAACATGTAGGATCCGGTTCGTCAACTAGTAAGTGTTGAAGATTAAAAACAGCTTTTGGTTTCAACTTTCCAGTTTGCAGCCGAGTCACCATTGGGTGTCTAATAGGTGCTGGTGGAATATGAGATGTGGAGATCGGAGACTCAAGCGGTTCAGGATAGGTTGAGGTAGAGGGATGCTCGGTAGGATTATGTGATAAAGGAATAGAATTTTGAAAAGGGAGCGGATCAAATGCCTGTGCTGAAGAGTTGAGATTGGAAGAGGAGTCCGCACTTTGTGACGGTGCGGGATAAGGGACAAGTAACAGAGGAGGAGTAGAGAGCTCTGTAGTAGGTTGTTTAGACGGTGGTGAGATAGAAACCGAGGACTGAAAAGGAAATAGTTTTTCATGAAATTGAACATTGCGATTGATTAAAATTTTATGATTATTGAGATGATAGCAACGATAACCTTTATGATTTGAGCTATAACCAATGAATACACAAATGCAGATGGATTGCTCTTTGTGTAGTTGAGGTTTGTGCGATGCCAGCATTTTTCTGCAGAATGGCCAGGTTTTCCACAAATTTGGCACTCAATGCGGGAAGAAGATGTGCGACCACCTCTGGACGCGGAAAACCGACCGCGGCCCCAAGCATTGCGGAACGGCTGACGAGATGAACCTCGAGTAGAAGTTGCCGTAAGAGCCATTGATGTATCATATATTTGAACTGACTGAAGAGCGCGGGCTGCTTCATTTTCAAGATTCGCCTCTTCACTGCATAATAAAGAGTAAAAATCATCCAGATTTAATGGCTGGAGATTGGTACGAATGGCAGTTTTGAATCCTTGATACGACACCGGCAACCCATTTAAGGTATACATAATGACGTCTTCCAAATCTAGAATGCAGCCGGCAGCCGTGAGTTGATCAACTTTAACTTTTATTTCAGCTAAAAACTGTTGCATATTCTTCCTGCCCATGGAAATAAAATTGAGGTCATTTTTGAGCTGTAAGATTTTTGACCTATTGGAAGATTGAAGCCTCTTGGCAATAGTCAGCCAGATTTCCGAGCAAGACTCAAGATGAAGCACATACGGTAGGAGAGATGCAGAAATAGTAGAGAATAAAGCGGCAGCCAAGTTCTGATCTACGAGCATCCATGTAGCATATAATGGATTTGAGCTTACAGAGCCATTTTCGGAAGGCAGTTGGCGAGGAGGACGCCGAATGGTTCCATCTAAATACCCTTCAAAGCCGTTCGCACGAAAGACTTTGAGCACTTGGGATTTCCATGTGAGATGGTTTTCTGGAGTTATTTGAATGGTAATGACATTCTTAATGGTTGACATTAAGAACTTTAGTTGAGGAGGAATGTTCACCGTCCCCAGCAGGAGAGCAGCGTCTGGGAGCTGAGCGACCGCAGGAGCAGCATCAGGAGCACTGTCAGCTGTAGAAGAATTGCCGGACTCCATAAAAACAAACAGAACCTCAAACCGTGAGGCTTATACGGGCTCTGATACCATGAAAACTGCAAAGAAAAGAGGGTTAGAATTCCAAAGCAATAGAAAACAGAGAAATGGTTTTAGCTCCTTTTCGGTTTCATTTCCTTCCGTTCTTCAATGAACAGTGCCCCAATATTTATGGGAAAAGTTTACACATAAAGGGTGAAGTGGAGAGCCGGTTCTGTTACACAGAACCGTACTACCCATGTGCTCCACTTCCATACATGAGTATTTGTGGTGTGATGACTGCCGGATCATGATAACATAGATAACATACCCAATGGCACTAGCATCAAGTTTTCTATTTTTTTAGCGTCTTAATTTTCCTTATTTTCATCTAAATTTGGACATTGAGTTACAAATAGCTTAAGCGGGCTCCCAAAAGGCAAACTAAATGCTTTTGAACCTAACATTAAAAATCTTTTAAGAACTTTTTGAAAATAACTTTTCTGAGACAAACTATCTTTTTGTGCAATCTCTCAAGAATTCCGTTCGAATTATTTCTTTATTTCACCCAAGTTCTTCATATCGAATTCAAATTTTAAAACTTGTTTAAGTACGCAAATTTTCAATGTCTTTACAAGCTAACTGTAATATCCTCTGTTCTGAAATCCTGGTAATTAAGATTAATCAAACTCAATATTTATTTTATATTGATTGAATTTATAATTAGAAGTCCCAGAGTGTTTAAGGCGGCCATAACTAAGTTAAGAATTGGGTTGAGGAAGTGAAATTCAAGTCATCAAAAATATTTTTGTACAAGGTGCTGCGGCGCTGGGTTGAGTGGCATCACGACATTGAGCTTCCAAGTGGGGGAAAAGGAATTGAACATGTGTTGTAGCACTGGGTGGAGCCACCATGATTCCAAGCTCTCCAAGAATAAGATTTTGGGAGAAAAGGAATTGAACGCGTTGTATGACTGGGTGGAGCAGCCATGATTCCAAGCTCTCCAAAAGTAAGATTTTGGGAGAATATGGAAGATTTTATGTTGGAGTGCTACGACGACGAGCATCACGAGACCAAGCCAAATTAGTGGTTTTTAAAATTATAAATATGTAAGGCCAATTGAAAAACCCCTCATTTTCCTAGCCTTGTAGGAGAAGAGATAAGGATAGAGTAGAGTGATAATTTGAAGGCCAAAGCTCGGGTTTTATCCATAAGGTCTGTTCAGGGTATTATAGTGCATGAGGTAGACTTCTAAACCCCTATATTTTATTTAAATTCCTATGATTTGATAAAAAGTTATAGATAAAAATGCATTTTTCTTAGATTTTATGTATTTTCATATCATAACTTTTGATATATTATTGTATGCTTTATCACAAATGTTTTGATTATAAGAACTTAGATTTTCACCAGTTGGTTTTTCCTATATAAAATTTTTAGTATAAAATTGATTGAAACTTTTTGAAAATTATAGTAGTTATAC
Organism: Dendrobium huoshanense; assembly: GCA_016618105.1. Classification (NCBI taxonomy): domain Eukaryota; kingdom Viridiplantae; phylum Streptophyta; class Magnoliopsida; order Asparagales; family Orchidaceae; genus Dendrobium; species Dendrobium huoshanense. The sequence continues at coordinate 30,861,846 of CM028353.1, read as the reverse complement.
AAAAGTCTTAAAATATTTATATGAATATCCCTATGAAATTGAAACTAGCTAGAATAGAAAACGTTCAATGAGTATCATGCTATATAAGTAATATGACTTTTTACATGTAATTCATGTATTATTTGAGTATTGCATTGAATTTATAATTTATTTAATGTAGCATTTGTATATGTACTATTCATTGCATGTGTTGAAATATGGGAGCTTGACTTAGTGTTTTGTTTGTTACAACAATTATTGCTAGAATTATTTATTTATTCCTACTTTATACATTGTCTATTTTTTTATATGTTGCTAACCATTTAATGTACAATATACACCAAGCCATATTAAAGAATCAAATGTTGACCTCGATTTTGTCAAACCATGGGCATGAGGGACTAGGTTGACCAGGTCAACTGTTGACTTGGTCAACCCAAAGCTTATTGGGTCAATTTTGACCCATTAAGGCCTTTTTAGCCAAAATCAAACCCAAATCAAATTCTAACTCATTAATGGCTCAAACCTCATACCCATTGGACCCATTTGACTGAGTTGACCAAGTCAACACATGACTTGGTCAATCCAAGTCATAATGGGTCAAATCGACCCATTAAGACTTATTTAAATCCCTATTAAATGCCCATTCAAGGCTCTAATCAAATCCCTTCGTTTTGAATTCAATTCCATGGCCTAAACCGACATATTTCCCTCCTAATTTGATCATGATGCAATCCTACCCGTTCCCCTTGGGTCTAGGAGTTTAAATAGGAGAAATTTAGGTTTGAGAAGGATCCTTTTCGAAATTCCTGAGCCCTAGCCTACCAAAGCCCGAGAACTTTCGTGTGAGAGTTCCTTGGACTTCCCCTCACCTCCCTCGACCAAATCCCGACGCTTAGACCCCGCCGGCGGCGATCCTCCGGCGAACCCGAGTCGAAATTCCTTCCAAGGCTTCATCCCGTCGATCGAGCGTGCGTTGGATCTCGACGTCAACTAGGAAGTTGTTCCTGGAGAATCCACGAGTCCAACGAGCCCAAGATCTCCCGAATCCACCGTGTGGATTGAGGTATATCTCAAACCCTAGTTAGAACACTTAGGGTTAATTAGCATCGTCATTAGCACGTTTTAATTCGAACAAAGTGTCCCCCATGAATGCTCTTCGCACCTAGAATCTGTGGTTAAAATTTCATGTTGATTGATCGTGTATCGAGCAAGAACGAGACGAAAATAGGTTTAGGGTTTCGGTTGGCTTGCCCGTCGTGCCAGATCGAATCTGGGTCGTTGATCTCTGGATCAACGGCGCGGATCTCGCCGTCCCGCGGTCTGGCGTGACCGCGCTGTTCCGCTCCGCGGTTAGGTGGTCCATGTGGCTCGATCAGAGCCGTCCATCCAAACCGCGTGGATCGGACGGCAACGGTTGGGCGCTTACGTGGATAAGTAACCGCGGCCCGCGGTTATTGATTGCGGCATGATTGCCGCAATCATTGATTGGCGGCGCAATCATCGCGCCGCCTCCAATGATTGCCCGCGGTCCCGGGATCCAATCCCGGGACGCCACGTGTCACCCGCCGGATTTAAAATTTAAAAATCAATTTTTAAATTATATTTTAATTGTATTTTAATCCAAAAATCTTCAAAAATTCACCAGAAATCCTTTTTTCGTCCGTTTTTTGCGTGCAATACACCGTTTTGTTCGTATTTTTATTCTCTACATTATAAATTTTTTTTTATTAAAATAATATATATATTTTTATTAATTAATAAAACAGTAAAAATACCCTATTTTTGTTATTATTTAAATTATTATTTTTAATATAATTATTATTGTATTATTATTATTAATTTGTTTAGTTACATTAATGTTATTTTGAAATACTAACCTAGTATTTATTATGATTATTATTATTGTTATTATTATTATTATTATTATTATTATTACTATTTCTTTTAAAAATTATTTTTTTTTAAATAGGCCTTTAATGCCCTTTAAACTTCGAAAATTGATAACTCTTCCGTTTAAAGTCGGATTTTTGCGCACTACGTCTTGTTTTGAACGTATTTTGATTCTGCACATCCTGGAGTTTGCATTACACAAATATTTTTAGTATTTCTGTACTTATTTTGAAAAAACAGCAGACTGGATTATTCTCAAATATTATTTTTATTATACTTAAACTTCGAAATTACATATCTTTGTCGTTTTAAGTCCGCTGTCAACGCACAATACCTTGTTTTGGATGTACTCGGAATTCTACATATTTTAAAACTATTTCCAGATGAAAATTTTGTTTGTATATCTTATTATTTCAAAAACAGTGAAACTGCACTATTTTAAAATATTATTTTATTGTATTTGAACTTGTAAAATTCATATCTTCGTCGTTTTAAGTCGGATTTCGGTGTACGACCCCTCGTTCTTTTCAGCAAGACGAGCTTTATGTTTTGGAGCCATTTCCAGCCCTTGATTTTGGCTGTCTTGACTGTTTTCTGTTTTATCCTACGATTCGGTTATTTTAATATTATTTAAATTAATTATCATACTGATTATTTTTAAACTAAAAATTATTTTCAAACTATTTTGAAACCTCTATTGGGTGGTCAGCGGGTTTCCCTATACTTAAGTATTATGAATTGAATTATTTTCAATTATTTTATTTTTTCAAAAATATATTTATATTTATAAGTACTTTTAAATTATTTTAATACTACTTATACCTAAATTCTAACTTTGGGAGACCCGTTATCGTATGAAATTTTAGACAGGGATCTTATGTGTGAAGAGCAATCATGGGGGAGTGGGTTAGTGAATGGTTGAGTTCCAATCATTCACTAATCATCTCTTTAGGTGTCTTTACTTCTTTTTATCTTTCGTAGATTGCATGTGTAGGTCGTCACACCACAAGCACTTAGTCTAGGCTCTCCTAGATTTAAGGACATGGCGTGTTTATTTTGTTTATGTAATCCATGCATTTACTACCTTGAGGGTTAGTATGAACTTCAGTTTAAACCCATATAACGTAGTGACACCTTAAGGACAATAATTAAGGACCCGTCTAGCGAACTTAGAAGTTTTTTAGGAGCTAGGATAGATCACTGATTGACACCAAAACCTCAACATTTAAACTTAGTGACATCATAAACCCCTCAGAATTTTCTAGGAATTTTTAGGGCTTGTTAGACCCCTTTGTTAACTAACCCTAATTAACCTGCTAATTAAGGCCCCGAGACCTTCCGAAAAATGCAATAATTACATATTAGGTCAGAAAATTACCCATAATATCTCAAACTGACCAGAATATGACCCTTGACCTTAAATAAATAGGGCTCCCTAGTTTGACTTCAGGTTGACCCTTAATTTGACCTTAGGTAGAAATTACCATTTTGCCCCTAATAAATTATTAAAAATCCCAAATTTTCCCCAAACACTTGGGATCACTTTCTCTGGTCATTCTTGACCTTTGGGGGTGATTCCAATCAGTTTGGAGCTTGTTTGGAGCAAAACAGTAAAATTGGCCCTTTCCTAGTTAATTTAGAAAATTCCCTTAAATACCCTGGACTTAGAAAATCCATAACTAATAGTAGAAAATTCCAAATTAGGTAAACTCACTTGCATTAGAATCCAATTAGGGCCTAGTATTTATTAAAAATCTTAGAATTCCAGAAAATGGCCTAGATTAGAAAGTCAACTTTTTGGTCAACCCCAGCCTATAGTTTAGGGCCCGAAACTTAGAAAATTCATAACTTTGGATAGGAAACTCCGATTTCAGCCTACTACCTGTCTAACTACTCGTATTAAGGTCTAGTATTTTCCTAAGGTGATAGGAGACCCAGACTTAGCCTTTTTCTCATAGTGATTTTTTGGACCCTTAGTCTAGTTCCTAGGAGGACCTAGAACTTTCCAAAATTGGCTAATACAATTCAAACTTCAAATATGAATACCCTTAGTTCTTAAAACTGATCAACAAATTAAAATAACCAAAATGGATCTAATTCACTAATATTTGAATTTCAATTAAAACATCCTTTTTTTTTTAGACCCCCAACATACCTGAACTCTAGATAATTTCAACTAACTATCTCACTTAGGATCTATCCAAACCACACTAGCCTTACACACACATAGAATGGTTTGCTATGACACCACTTCTAGATCTAGGTTAGGCCGCTGGGTTTTATTTTTTGCTGTGTGTCGGAGCTTTTCGTAGTTTTCACTACATGCTGTTTGAAAATTGAATTGCTGTGTTTGCTTACTTTTCTTGCACTCTGTGATGTGATGGACGCTAGATTTACCCCTAGGTTAGGAACGTCATATATATATATATACTGTTCTTCTATGCAGGTGGCCATGCTCAAGCTAAGAAAATGGGGGCACCGTTATGATTTCTAATGTTGTCTTATGCAGGTGCTTGCTCAGCCCCCCTGATATAATGAGGGCTAAAATTATTAAATAATTATAATTGCTACAGATGAAACTGCTTAGCCCTCAGAGCATGGCTTGGCACAGGGTCAATGGTGTTAGCATTTTCATTTTCATATAAACTGCTTGGGATGATTATTAGGATAACCTTGCAGGTGATTTAGAATTTACTGCTTTTTCAATAAATGTAAATTTGTGTGTAATAATTGTTAAGAGTTGTGAAAACAACCTTTGAGTTGGGATATTCTTATCCAGCTTGAATTCTAAAAGAAGAAGGCATTCTTAAGGGGAGAGTCTTCTTCCATTTGGAAAATCTAGCTGGATGGCTTTAGATATCCAAAGAGAAAAGACAATACACCCATACTAGGGGGAATTGTCTCTTCGTTTGGATATTCAAGCCACGACAAATCCAAGGAGTCCAAGGAGGAGTGATCCAAGGAGTCCAAGGAGAGGATACCCAGTATTGAAGATTTGAAGACCCAATATCCCACTCAAAGTTGTTGGCGTCTGTCATAGGCTTAGAAATCCGGGTTGTTGGCAGTGGTGCCCGGCTACTTTACTTTTCTACATACCCTGGGTTGTAATTAAAGGGCAGTTGGCCTATGGACATTTATTTGATTAGTTTGTGGATTTATATTGATGTACTTACCTGATTGCGCTTAGAAATATCTGCTTTTTCTAGGTTTCTTTCTTGCATGTCGTTTTTGTTTTCGCCTGGATCGTATTAGGCTCATTAAGGACTATAAAATTCTTCTACTCGTAATTAATCTTTAAAAATTTAAGTTTTAAATAACATAGAAACTTAATGAACCTAGGAAATTGCCGGAATCGTCCGGGGTCGCATGCATATTACTGCATCTTCTCTCTCCTTCTAATAAGACATCTCCCTGCCTGCGGGTAGAGTCCGGATAATCTGGCCTATGAGGATGAAGTGCCGGACCTAGGGAGACTCAGTCTTTTCTAAAAATTATTTTATATTAAGCCTGTTTTTTAAAATCCAAAGCATTCATGAGCTGACATTTCAACTAGCATGCATTGCATTAGTAACCAACTAATTAAAATTTAATTGCATTAGCTAGGGGCATTCACCCAACATAAGTCCATGACCACTTAGAAAATTCTCTAGATGTCGGTCCTACTTCCAATAACTGTACCACCCACCTATCTTTCATAACTGACTTAATTGCATGGTTTTAAAGCGACTAGGTGGTTAGCTGGCTCCCCCAATCCAGGCCGGGATAAGTCCAGATCTTTGCATCGCATTAGATAGGACACTGTTCTTAGTGTGTGTCGAACACTAAGTCCAAACTAGATTTAGGATTCGAGGCTATTACATTCGGTCTTGTAGTATGCCTCAAATAGTAGGTAGGTCCCTTCTTTTCAGGGACCCTAAATCCTACTTATCTTCGTCACAGGATGACGCCACCTCCATCCTTCTCTCACGCATGTGATCGGATGTTTGACTTTGATTTTCTCCAGTTTCTCTTTAGTACCCTAGAGCCTCCGAATGCTGGTATGAACCACGCATGTTGATTTAGTCCCTTCGGACCTTTCTTCCCTTTGAGTAGGATTTCCTAGTTTGTACCCTTGTGCCAATCCCACTTTAAGAGAAGATAATGTATAATCCTTAATCGAGAGTTTTCTCAGGCTCCGGCCTGGGATGTAATTAACCACGGGGGCTTGCGCCCGTGAGAAACTTGGTCCCCACAATCTACTAAACCCCATTCGAGCTCTTGCATCGGGTGGGGGAAACCCGTGATTTGGTCATGTATATTACTACCCATCGAGGTGTGTTGGTGAAAGCCTCTATCCTCAATGGTTAGTCGTATGCACGATCCAATCTGTCCCTTCCAATCGACCCATTCGCGCGGTGCTCTTTCGGAGGTCCACAGGTTTCTGGCGACCACGGTGGGACCAGTTTCTCTCTCCATCTTTGGATCATATATTATCTTTTCTTGTGTGTACTCCGGGATTGGTACTCCTTAGATTAGGTCCGTCCCACTCTTAGTTAAGGTCTCTCCTTAGTTAGGGTTCCTTTCCCTTAGCTAGGGTTTTCTTCCCTACTCTACTTCTTTACAGCCTAGCAGACTATTCCATCCTTTATCTATTCTTATCTATCCTATCAAATCCTTACTCGTCCATTCATTCTTGATTTACATTCTTACTGACCTTTTCACTTTCTTTTCTTGGCAGCAGTGCCATGACTTCTTTCGCTCCTTCAGTTACTTTTTTCTTTGGTTCGGAAGCGCGGGTGACTCTTCCTGAGTCACTGCTCACTAGTCCGCCAGTGGGAGGGATCACTTTTGGTTCCTTCACTGACTCGGCTTTCGTCACCCTTGGCAGGCCGACCCCGGCGGAGGCTGCTGCATTCTCTCCTCCCCAGAGGAGAGGACGCGCAGTCATGCGCCCGTTTGGACGTCCTGCTGCTCGGCGCCCAGTCCGAGCACCACGTCCTGTTCCTGTTTCTGCGCAGCCAGTGCGCCCTGTGGCTAGGCGACCAGTGCCTAGGCCACTTCCTATTCCAGCGGTCAGGCGTCCAGTGCCTGTCGCTCCTGCTGCACAGGTTGCCCCAGCCCCCCAGCGCCGGCAGCCTGCTGTAGTTCCCCCCGTTCGTCCAGTGGTCCGGCGTCCAGTGCCTGCCGCTCCTGCAGCACAGGTTGCTCCGGCCCCTCAGCGCCGGCAGCCTGCTACTACTGTTACTCCCGTTGTGCCAGCGGAAGTACCTCGTGTTCGGGTTCCCCCTCCCATTTTCACCAGGAAGAGGGGTGCCCAGACCGAGGTGCCTTCGCCTTCCACTAGTCGGGTTTCTGTTTTCGCCCGACTTTCTCACCCTGAGGTTGTTGGGCAGACCCCGACACTTCCCGTTGTTCCTGTTCCCGGTTCTGATGTTCCTTCCTCTTCCACCTCCGACCTTGGGAGAAGGGCCAGGAGGAATAGGAACAGGAGACTTCGTTTAGCTGCGTCAGAGACAGAGAGGCAGCGGATGACAGATGCCATCGTTCACGATGAGATAGTTCAGAGGTAGAGGAGAGTGGCTCCCAGGCAGCGGAGGCCACGTCCAGTTGTTGTTGCGCCTGTTCCAGAGGTGATGGTAGCCCCCGAGTTGGAGGCAGTTCAGGGAGGACGCTTCTCCCCACTGGCGCATAGTGGAGATGAGGAGGATGTTGCCCGTATAGCGGCGGCCCCTCCTGTCGCCACTACTCTACCCCGAGCTAGGTTACCCAGGGACGCTAGTGTCCGAGCCCTCACTCAGAGGATTCAGAACATCGTCCGCTTAGCTCGTGGCAGAGGGCCTGTCAGTCGGGAGGGCTTACTCCGTCAGATTTCTCGGGCTACCTTCCAGTTACGACGACAGACTGCGAGGAGACTCTACAGTTGGCAGAGGGGGCAGACACCCCAGCAGCCTGCAGTTCCAGTAGTTAGGCCGCTAGCAGTGGCTCCTGTAGTAGGACGACGCCCACGTCATCGAGGACGGAGACAACAGCAGAGGCCTGCCCATCCTCAGGTCAGTTCAGAGGTTGCAGTCCCAGAGCAGCCAGTGGCCCGTGCAGCACCCCACCGTAGGAGGTGGGTTTGGAGGCGTCGGCAGGCGGACACCCCTGTCGACCCAGTTGAGCCAGTAGAGGCAGCACCACCGTCAGATGCAGAGCAGTTTAGCGATGTAGATGATTTGATGGACGTAGCAGTTCCTTCCGAGACCGAGGCGGTTCCGATGATGTGTGATGAGGATGTTGTACCTACTCCAGATAGATCCCCAGAGCGGGATGAGACACAGCTAGCCCGTAGCCCTCATATGATCGGTTCTCCTATGAGTCCCTACATAGAGGCCCTCCAACACTCTTTCTTGGAGAACGATGATACACTAGTGGATGAGTCGGAGGATGATATACCAGTTCACCGGGTTTGTGTGATTACCCGTAGAGGTCACTCATATGAGAGAGAGCCCGAGGACCAGGATGAGCAGGGAGAGCCCGAGGTGGGTGGATCTCTCAGATCAGTTGACACGGATGCTACCATTCTACACCTGCAGACACAGATGGCGGAGATGGCCAGAGCCATGGCAGCCATGACAGCACAGTTGACAGCTCTGGGGGCAATGCCTCAGGTGACAGGTGTAGCAGCTATCAGTACCTCCAGAGAGCAGCCAGTAGTACCACCTGCTACAGTAGACCCCGTAGGAGTGGACAGGGTCCAAAGAGCAGTCCCAGCACCACCTACGGTACTTCCTTACACTACTTCAGTTCAGAGTCAGCCAGCTCAGATGTCAGCATGTCAGATCCAGGATTTGATAGCCCATAAGGTAGAGCAGGCGATTTCCTCTAGGAAGACTGGAGAGTCAGTTAGCAAGGGGCGTCCTTACCCAGTAGAGTACGAGCAGGAGCCTTACTCCCCTGGTTTCATCCCTCCTAGATTCAGAGTTTTTGACGGGTTTGGGAACCCGAGGCAGCATATAGCTCAGTACCGAGCAATATGCTGCAACACAGGAGGGAGTGATCCCCTGATGTTGAGATTGTTCGTCAGCAGCTTGGCGGGGGTGGCGTTTGCTTGGTACGCCGACTTCCCCAACGACTCAGTCAGGACTTTCGCAGAGCTGGAGCAGTTGTTTGTGCAGAGGTTTGTCAGTACGGAGCACAGAGTTACAATGGGAGAGCTAGTGGTGACCAGGCAGCGTCCTAGAGAGAGTCTCAAAGATTACATAGTCAGGTGGAGGAATCTCAGTTTGTAGTACGAGCCACAGTTACAGGAGTAGCATGCAGTTGAGATCTTGCTGAAGAACATAGATGGTCCGATAGCACCATACTTGAAGGGTTTCACCATTAGAACCTTTCAGAAGCTCCTCACCAAGGTCACCAGCATACAGGACAGCATACCCGCTGCAGTCCCTCCTAAGGTTGAGAGTCAGCCTTCGCGCAGACCTCAGCGACAGGAGTTTTCAGGGGCACCTCCACCTAGGAGAGGATAGGTTCACAGTACTCAGGGACCATCAGATAAGGGCAAGAAGCCCTTAGTCACTTCAGCACCTCCACAGCAGTCACGCTCAGCTAGTCAGTCTCACTCAGCTAGTCAGCCAGCAGCACAGCCTAGGACCTCCCGTAGGACTCCAGAGAGTCAGCAGTTTCTGCATGAGAAGCTTAGTAAGGAATATCCCTTCAAAAGGGAGAGTGTGAAGAAGATCTTTAAATTCCTTATTAAGAAGAACATACTCACCTTTCCTAGCAATAATAGAGTGGAGGAAGAGGGTCAGACTGAGCACCCACTCTATTGTCCTTACCACAGATACGTTGGACATGTGTTAGAAGATTATTTTGTCTTCAAAGACAGGGTTGAGAGGTTGATGGCCACAGGACAGATACACCTCCAGGACAGCGATCTAGTGCAGCCCAGGGGCAAGGGCCCTCAGACAGTTCAGATGGTTTCCAGTCCCAGCCACAGTCCCAATCAGACTGACAGTCAGGGCAGTAGTAGCAGCTTACCCCAGTGTTCTGAGGGAGAGTGGCAGTTAGCACTCTCCAAGAAGACTAAGAGGATGATAGACCGTGCAGTTTAGAGTTCAGAGGCAGTTGAGAGGAGGCCACCACAGGCCAAGTCGACAGTTGCCCCTGCAGTTACTACTCCGGCACTTGTACCTTCTTCTTCTTCTTCTCTTTCTGTTGTAGTGCCTACTGAGCACATTTCTTTTTCTTCTGATGTATGTAACAAGAAAATGTATGAAAGAGAAAAGTATGTTGTAACTTCTGAGGGGAAGACAGGGTTCCTTCCAGCACTTACGCTGAAGGACTTTGTTCTCCCTTCATTTGATGAAGAAATAATAGAAGAAGGTGATTCTGGCTACTTCTGGTGTTCTTTTCCTACTGCTTTTACTTCTAGTTCTGTTTCTACTTCTACTAGCACTCACTCTTTTACTGCTTTACATGTCTCTTATAATAATTCAAGTGAAGAGTCTGAGTCTGAGTATGAAGATGAACCAGTCTTTATAATACCTGAGGGTGGATGTTACATGGATTCAGAGCATGAGTCCGAGAACCCACTCTCAGTACTTTCCTTAGAACCAACACCTGCCACCACCACTGAACCAGAGTAATCTCTTGTTGAGGATGACTCAATACAGGAAGTTCATCTGCGTTCAGGAAAGGTTCTTCCACCTAGGTTAGCTAAAAATACAAAAGATAAAAATATCATTACCCAGCAGGATGACTCTATCCCTTCCTCCCAGGAGCAGCCTAAGGAGAAAGGGAAAGGCCCTCAACTGGAAGTTGATTACAATGTGCTGGCTCACCTAAGGAAAATTCCTTCCCTTCTTAGTGTATATGATGCTTTGATGTTGTCACCCGACTTGAGAGAGACACTGATAAAAGCCCTGCTTGAACCAGAGACCTACCAGGCATTCTTTACTTCTGACCCTGATGATGGGGCATGGCATTTGTACAACATGCCATGCATCACTTTTTCTAGTCGCGACCTCCTGTTAGGGACCACTGAGCACAATCGTCCCTTATATGTCACTGCTGAAGTCAATTGTTATGAGTTGAACATAGTCCTCATAGATCACTTCAGTAAACATACTAACTCATGAAACTTTGAAGAGCCTCTCCCTAGGTCATTTGAAGCTCACTTCCGACAAGATCATGTTGAAAGGTTTCAATGACCA